>OY751313.1:6719849-6758114 GCA_963564615.1 Rhorus exstirpatorius
AAAAAGTTCCCGAGGCAACAGTACGGTATATGGTCGCCAGTTTTAATGATAGAAAATTTTTGAAAAATAAAACTTCAATTTTACAAAATTCGTTATTTTCGGTATTGAAAATTAAATTTTCAAAGCTATAGAAAATTTTTTTGTCTAAAAAAATCTAAAAATTCTATCCTGCTGTAATTTTATTGAAAAAAAAAATCATAAATCGCACATTGAGTGTCGTTGAGCACGTCGAATTTTCGTTAAAATTTCTTTTTTTGCCTCTCTCGTGCGTGTATTTCATATTATCGACGAATTTTATTTTCAATCGACGTATGAACCGAGTGAAGCTTATCTTATCTCAAGAACTTGTCCGTCTCCTTCTCCTCTCTTTGTCGAGATTTCACCTGTTTTCACTTTCCCCATCTCCATCTCGTTTTGCTCTCTCTCTCTATACCAGGCGCTTCAGCGCTTCGAGGTCTCGCGAGGGAGGGAGAGAGAAAGGGGAGAAGAGAGAGAGAGAGAGAGAGAGAGAGAGAGAGAGAGAGAGAGAGAGAGAGAGAGAGAGAGAGAGAGAGAAAGAGAGAGAGAGAGATCCGAGAAACTGGTAGGCGAGGTCAGTGAGCCTCCCTGAACAACAATACAGTAGCAGCAGAAGCAGAAAGAGCTTGATTTGCTCGCTCTCGTATGCCAGAAATGATCTAATCGTTATCTATCGAGAAACCTAACCCGCCTGATTTTTTATTCCAAAGCTCTCACTTTGCTCGTGTCAATGAATTTTCAGATTCATTATAACATGCACTTTCGGTGAAAATTATTCGCAATTTAATCATTTGCGAAACGGGGAAACGTAAAAGATTTAATCGATATTGAATTAAAAAAAAAAAAACTCACGTCCCTATACCGTTAAGGATGCATCGGACGTACCTTCCCAACCAAAAGTGACTTTCGTCGACCATATTGCATAATTTATGATAAGATAAAAATCGGAAAAATTTCAACGACAATAAAGACGATAAGAAAATTAATTTTGAATAATAATAATGCCAAAAATTTATCAATAAATTGTTTAAACAAAACATTGTTTAACAAATTTTTAGAGAAAGTTTTTTTTTTTACACGTGAAATGAATTCGTTGATTTTTCTGACTACACATAAATTTTTTAAAAAATTTTCTTATCATTTTGAAATTTCGATTTTCGAAATTTTTTTAATTTTGAAAAATGAAGGAAAAATCGTGAATTTTGGATATTTTTTTTCGTAAAAACGTTGTATATAACAATTAAGAAGTTTTCAGGGCATTGAACGAATAGTTTCGTAAATACAACCTTTAGAAATTTCCGAAAACCAAAATTTCAAAATGATAAGAAAATTTAAAAAAAATTCATGTGTAGTCAGAAAAATCAACGAATTCATTTTACATGACAAAAAAAAAAACACTCCCAAAAATTTGTTAAGCAATGTTTCGTTTAAACAATTTATTGATAACTTTTGGGCATAATTATTATTAAAAAGTAATCTTCTTACCGTCTTTATTGTGGCTGAATTTTTTCCGATTTTTATCTCATATGCAATATTGTCGACGAGTCACTTTATGTTGGAAAGATACGTCCGATACATCCTTAAATAATTATATAATTCGTTGGTCTGTATGGTAAATCGAATTTGTACACCGCTAAACAACGAAAATGTGAAAAAAAAAAATTATAACTTACTCTTTCTTCGAACGTATTTTCGATCGAATTGTCTCGATATTTATGAAAAATTTTAATTTCGCGAAATAGTGCGTATCGCGCCACGATCAAAAGACGTTGAAAGAAAAAAACATTCAAGTAATGTATTTTTCTCAATTCTCGTAATAATATAACTTTTTGAAAGAAAGAAATGTATGAAAAAACATTTTTTCGAAAGCTCATAAGCTCTCGTAGTCGATGGAGAGTGCGAGAATAACATTTATATACATATATATATATTATATGCGTGCAAAGTGCGAGAGAATAAGAGAATTGTGAAGGTCATGACGCTTACCCTCAAGCAGGTGCCAGTCCTCCTCGTCGAGCGATGCCAGAGCTTGCGCCTCGTTGGCCTGTTGTTCAAAGTCGAGCATCCTTCCTATAGGACGATTTTTTTTTTTTAATCAAATTTCCTCACTTCCTCGCCTCGATCGTTATTAAACAAAACAAAAAAAAAATCGCCTCCCACTCGTTCGAAAAATCACAGGACACCGTTTGATTTCACTAATAGACTATAACTATAGACACGGCGTTTTGCGTGTCACAAGCACGACGAAATTCACACGCGAATCAACAAGTTTTTCGTGCACAGCGAGAGAACAAAAAATGTACAAATTACGTTTCTAAAACACACACGCACCCGATATTGATTATTACGGAGAGATCGATTGACGCCAGAGTGACTTTATTTCATCCTCGCGAGTCTAAAACTTTGTCAACACGCACTTTTGTATTAACCGAGAATCATACACACACGAGGCAAACGAGACGCGACTGTTTACTTCTCTCCCTCTACGGAGCGTTCTCGCGGGACTCTCTCGCGCGCATGCGCGACCTGTAGAAAACAACGGACGAATTTTTCGCCGATTCACGCGGCAAAATTGTACACGGGAAAAAAGAAGAAGAAAAAACTAGTTTTTCGAAAAAGCTGGAATCCTCCGTTAGACGTATATATCGATAAATATTTCGTATATATCCGTGATATTTCGCAGTCCCTTCTGTAACTGTCGCGTAAGAGAGCTTGAAATAGCTTGAAAATTTGGACGAGACAATAATAACGAACGCCCTCTGTGATTTTACGACAACGATGATCAAATTTTCTTCCTTTTTTCCCCTCTTTCCCCACTTTCATTCTCTCAACGTTCTTGCATGCACTCACTTTTCGCGTTGGTTTTTATTTTATCGATGAAATTTTTATTATTATTATTATTATTATTATTTTGGCGAAAAAATTAAAGAAGACAAAATGCAAATTTTTTTTTCTTAAAATAAACTGTTATGACACTAGTTATTTTAATTTTCCAAGAGATATGTGATCGAATAAGGTGGCAAAATAAGCGCGAGAGGATTTTCACAAATCGTATCAGAGTCCGCGCGCCGGTCGAAGTCGATTTTACTTCTCGAGTATATTCGCGCATCTCGTACCTCCTCCTACTCTTTTTTCTTCCTGCTTTTGCCTCACCTCCGCCTTCTTCACGGACTAAACGTCGTTATACGATTCTTCACGCTCGGAACTGCATATATATACTCGCGTTTCACTTACGATACACGATACGTCGAGAGTAGATTTGCGCACGCCATTTTGTCCCTTACCTCGCATCGCAGCGCCCCCGTACTCTCGAATCTCGTTCGGTCACTCGCGCGCCCCCGCGGATCTACCCGCGACGAGCGCCGCAGTCGCAGAGGTGCAATAATTTCGACCACCCAAAAGCAACATTGAAGTGTTCTCATGAATCTCATGAATACGGGTATTTAAATTTTTCAGGGGAGAAAATGAAAATTCGCTTAATCTTCATTGGAATCCGTTCGACTGTTTTGTCGAAGCGATATATTTTTTTTTCTTTTATCAATATATAAAAACAAGCATTTTTTTCCATACGAACATAACCTCTTCGCGCAACTAACCCGCAAATATGCCTATCTCTTATTACGTCATAATATAAATGTTTGCAAATGAATTAACATGAAGAATATATCGAGAAAGTTTCGATAAAAATTTATCTAACTCTTCTCGTGAATATTTTTTTCTCATTGGCACGATCTTTGATCGAAAATGTCGAACCTTATAGACTTACAAAATTTATATAGAACAAAAAGTTACCAAAAGTGTCTAGGGATAAGGAGTGTTTCACGATATCGATTATACATTGAAAAGTATCGTCCATTATACCTCCTTTTTTCCTCAAGGTCAATGTTATTCATCTCCCGCTTCAATCATATTTTTATTTTTTTTTATATATTAAATTTTCTGACACGCTTGCACCCCACGCGAGTAACCCTCATTGACGTCACGGTTGCGACTCAATTTTCCCCGATGACGTAACGTTTCGCTGACGACACGAACGCGCGTGTTACCCCCTACGATGACGAAAAAGACAAAAAAAAAAAACCACGGACTGTTGCTGCTCATGGAATGAGAAGCACGAGGGGCGAGTTTACGGCACAGCAAACGCGCCCACGTGTTTTCCGATATACTCATATAATGGCCGCTAGATGACCCTGCGATCTTTCGACCACCCCGCATTTTCAATCTTTTTTATTCGATTTTGTTCCATGTTTGAAGATAATTAATAATTACATTCGAGATTGAATAATTAGTTTATAGTTGTACTTTCGAAAAAAAAAGTATATTTTTTTTGTTCCTCCTATGCAAAAGCTTTGCAACGAGCTTTGTTATCATTATTTGAGAAATTTTCGAAAAATTAACTTTTGTTTTTCAAACTCAATTATTTCATCTGAAATTTTGATAATTGTAGCATAAAAATTTAATTCGTCATGTAAAACATGAAAACTTCTCCATACTCAATAAATTCTTTTTCTCTCATTGCCTTTTATGACGATTTCGATGCTTATTCTCGATGATAATTTATTGGTGATGTCATTGGAATATAAATGGGCATATATGTGTGTCCGTCGTTATCGGTAAACAAACATGAACGTACAATCTGTCGTGCATGAAAGTACGCACGCGGTGAATCTCAAACCGCGACTGTTATTTCCCCTATCGTACTCGGGTTGAGCCACAGCAGGAGAGGCTTACCCCCTCTCTCTCTCTCACACTCTTCTATCGCGCCGATTTCGCTCGCTCGCTCGACGTATTTTCTCTCTTTCTCTTTTGTTTCTCGATTCCGACCGTTTGGCTCCTACTCGCCGCCTCGCCCGTCTATATAGACGGAGAGCTAGCCACGGAAATAGGGCAGCAATTTATAGAACGATTAAAACCACCTAATCAGTCTGCCTTAACATAATTATTAATTGATTCGGGCGCCTGGCAGCTTTTCATTGGTGGGGGTGGGCGTGGTACGGCCATAAAGGGGTTGAAAAATCAATTGAAGGTGTTCAATTTATAGAGCGCTGGTTTTTGGTGTGATTGTAGCTAATTATGTTCAAAATTCGATAATAATATTGCCAGGCGATTTGCTTGGGGGAAAAGTAGTGCCAGGTGACGTTAAAGGTGCGTAGAAAAGTGCCGAAGTCGTCTCATTTATAGAGGGCTGGGACTAAATTTTTTCGTTACATTTAACCCTCAGGATAGTGTGTGCAAAATGACAGGCGGAAATATTGAGCCGAATACCTTGCCAGGCGCCGATAAAGAGCGAGAAATGCGCGCACGATAGTCAATCAGATGCTACAGTTATTTTTTTATTATGAACGTTGTACGTCATTCTATTGATATGGATTAAAGGGAGAACATTTTTTATTCATTATTGTTTATTATTTTTAAACAGAATTGTTTATCTTTTATCAATTAATATCATGCAATTTTTTTTTTTTTTTTTTAATTTCATGCATGAATTGTACGTGAAAACACGGCAACAGAAACGGCTAGATATCTTGATAATTATTCTGAATATTTAAGTATGAAAATTACCGTTATAACTGTTCATGAAAAAAAACTATCAATACTCTAAAATAAGAATAAAAATTTATAAAAATTTATTAAATTGTCTAAAATTTTAAAATTTATAAAAATTAAAATTTATTTAAAAAAATATTTTAAGTATGAAATATTAATATTAAGGTTTCTCGGACTGTTTGCTCCTCTATCCGATAATTCTTGTGATCTGTACGATGAAGTAAAAGTTTTCGCTATATATTGAGTCAGGTAAAGCCCCGGGCAATTATCGGATAGAGAAGCCAACAGTCCGAGAAACATTGATGTCAATATTTCATACTTCAAATAGTTTTTTAAATTTTTATTATATAGAATTGATATGTTTTTTTTATAACGAGTTATAACAGTAATTTTCATACATTAATATTTAGAATAATTATCAAGATATCAAGCCGTTTCTGTTACTGTGTTTTTGATTGATTGGTAAAAAATAAACAATTAACATTGTGAATGTTAATACTGCTTAAAAATAATGAATAATAATGAATAAAAAATTTTCTCCCTTTAAGGATGTATGTTAGTCAGGCAAGGAGGGGGAAAGCGCGGCGCTGTGGCGACGTGAGAGGCAAGCTGCACAGGAGAACTGCGCGCGCGACATAAATGCTTTCTTTTCACAACGCGAAGTTTAACTCATAATATTTCGGAAAGTATGTGCGCACTTAACAATTTTTTTTCTTTCACGTGTCTCAAAAACTACAGGGTTACGTTGGAACATTTTTGTAACTCAAAAAGTAGTCGGGAAATACTTGATTTTCTAGAATAAATGCTATTTTCCATGGGCTGCTGTATGAATCCCATGTTAAATGTCTCACTTTGAGCTTGTATATCTCAGAATTCACATGGGCAAAAATTTGGCAAAAAATCTTTAAAAAAATGCTATATACCGTCTTTTCTAACATCTAAAATTTTCAATTAGAAAACTGGTAATCGACTTAGCTAACATACATCCTTAATCCATAACAATAGAATGACATACAACGTTCATAATAAAAAAATAACTGTAGCCTCTGATTAACTATCGTGCGCGCACTTCTCGCTCTTTGTCGGCGCCTGGCAAGGTGTTCGGCTCAATATTTTCGCCTGTCATTTTGCACACACGATCCTGAGGGTTCAATGTAACGAAAAAATTTGGTCCCAGCCCTCTATAAATCAGAAGACTTCGGCACTTTTTTATGTACCTTTAACGTCACCTGGCGCTCTTTTTCCACCAAAAAAATCGCCTGGCTATATTATTTTCGAATTCAAAGCATATTTAGTTACTACCACACCAAAAACTAGCACTCTGTAAATCGAACACCTTCGATTAATTTTTCAATCTCTTGACGGCCGTCTCGCTATTCTCGCTCTTTGTCGGCGCCTGGCAAGGTGTTCGGCTCAATATTTTCGCCTGTCATTTTGCACACACTATCCTAAGGGTTGAATGTAACGAAAAAATTTTATCCCAGCCCTCTATAAATGAGACGACTTTGGCACTTTTTTACGCACCTTTAACGTCACCTGGCACTACTTTTCCCCCAAGCAAATCGCCTGGCAATATTATTTTCGAATTTTGAACATAATTAGCTACAATCACACCAAAAACCAGCGCTCTATAAATTGAACACCTTCAATTGATTTTTCAACCCCTTTACGGCCGTACCACGCCCACCCCCACCAATGAAAAGCTGCCAGGCGCCCGAATCAATTAATAATGGTGTTAAGGCAGACTGATTATGTGGTTTTAATCGTTCTATAAATTGCTGCCCTATTTCCGTGGCTAGCTCTTAGACTAATAAGAGACTCTCGCTCCGTCTGTCATCCCCCGAACCATATATCGCGCTCTCTCTCTCTCTCTCTCTCTCATCCAGTCGTGCAACTCTCGGCTTCGTTACCGTTAATGTACGCCAGTATAAAACTCTGTAGAGCACGTACTGGTTCTTTCTCTCTCTCTGTCTCTCTATTTTTTTTTTTTATTCCAACAAAGACTCTGAACTGTTTCGATATACGTATATATGCTTATCTGCGCGATACGAAAGTCGACAAAAATATATTTCCAAGAGAATCTCGTGACTCTACGTTCAATAAAATATATCCTCTCATGGAATATTCGATATAGGTCCTTTCTTATTCAAACCTTTTATCACAGGACTTTCAATGTTGCCAACGACCGATATCATTTTACTTTCATCATTTTGGCTGGACTGTATATGTGTAATATGTTAGCGTTTACTAAATATATATACTTACCGTGTGCCGTTGATCAGCATCTCCGATAGGTCGAGAATCAATAATTGCGATAATCGAATTTTAGAAATTTACAACTCAAACAAGTATCCCGTGCCTTGTATATTGAAAATTAATCGAAAATAATATATTTGGGGATTCTCGTCTATTCTCGCTCTTTTATTCATTGAAGAGATTTTCGTCGTCTATAACGAGCAGAATCGCGCAGTGGCGCAGTCGGTTTGCAACCCTCTTGCAGCCTCCGCCGCGCGGCCATCCGGCGCGGAGTCTCATTCCTCACGTTGTCGTCATTCCACGTACCAACCGGCTGTGTGCAAGGATACTTAAGAGAGAGAGAGAGAGAGAGAGAGAGAGAGAGAGAGAGAGAAGAGAGCTGCGTGAGGGAGTCGAGGGACTCGTGGAATTCGTCGAAGAACGGTGTTTCTCTCCAGCGATCAGCGCGCACGAGCCCTACGAATAAGAAGAAGAGACTCTCCGCGAGCAAGAAGAGCATAAACGCAACATTATCGAAAGAAACACACACAAAAGAGCGCTTCGACATCTCGGGTTTGCAGTGGGGAGACGCGTATGCGTGTGCGTCGAGTTCGCTCAGCCGGTAAAAGAGAATTTTCGATTTCTCTCGTCGCGATTCTCGCCACGCAGTAAAATTCATATGTGCACATACAAACTCGTCAGTTTCTACGTACATATGTACTCTTTGGTATTAAATTAAATTGAGAGAGATGCACGACGGGATTACAGCACGCACAGGAATAATTCCCTTATGCTATGTATATGTATGTATAACCGCGCGCAAATTCCTCTAATAAAGTAAAACACATTCTATTTTCGTCCCTCGCTCAGCGGAGAGTCCTGTGCCAGCAGCAAACACACCGCTATATGACCCACGACGAGTTCTTCCTTCATGCACGCGTTAAACAGCAAAAATATACATTTGTCGTTCAACAGCGACACGCGCACACGAGGCAGATATATATATATATATATATATATATATATATATATATATATATATATATATATCTGATTTTACTCAGAAACGCTTATATTCATCGAGGAGGCAGCTCGACAAAAAAAATCGTCAACTATTTATTTATCATCAAGAAATTGGGTTACTTTGAGAGAAAAAAATTTTTTTTTAAAAGATTTTTCTAAAAATCCGATTTCGGACAATATAAGAGTAATTCATGTTTTTCTCAATATTGCGACAAAAAATGAGCATCGATTTAGCAAATTGGCTTTTCTTACCATCTCATCCTGCCAATATATACATGCCGTCGCGTCGCCAAACTATTATAGCTCCGTGTGTGCTTCAAGTCGTGTATACTAAAGTCCGCGAGTGTGTACCTAACCTAATAGCCGTTGAGCGCGAATATATAATATAAGAAGCGAATAGGTCGCGTGCTAGAGCTACGGCCCTGATTCTTGAACGTGAGAGAGCGAGCGAGTGCCTCTCCTCTCGTCATATTTGTCCTCGCGCTCTTGTTCTCTTCCTCTACCCTACCGGTCGTCGTCGTCAACTACACGGTTTGCCCCGCGGCGTGATCCACTCTCTCTCTCACTCACTCTCTACACTTTGTGCATTCACGCTCTCTCTCTCTCTCTCTTTCTCCCGCTCTTGTTCCACGCTTCTCATCCGCTCCTTTGCCGCGTCGACGCCATGCGGCGGCGTCACGATCATGTTTTCTATCTCTACCCGTATCCATCGCTTGGTCCTTCTCACACACGCTACTGGTGGCGCGTGCTCTCGGTGCTTCTAACCTCCACCCCCCTCGCGCTGGCGCTCGCACTCACTCACTCGCTCTCTCTCTCTCTCTCTCTCTCTCTCTCTCTCTCTCTCTCTCTCTCTCTCTCTCTCTCTCTCTCTCTCTCTCTCTCTCTCTCTGTCTCTCCTAGCGGGCAATCCGTTGTTCTCGCTCTTTCCCCTCTTGACCCTTTCGCCGCACTTAGCCGCTGGTGCACCGGATGGTCGAACGAGAGATCGTATACGCACGCACGCCATCGCACAGATGCTTCGTCGTACACGTTGTACCCCCTCCCCCCCCTTGGACGCTACCACTATACACGCTATACTAAATTCAAAGGGACACGACACAGCACACATAATCGTGGCACCAAATGGTTTTTCTAACGGGAGTGAGAATTAAATTGATTACAATTTCCGGTAAATATATTAAGCAATGAATTCAATATTTCGATTGGAGATATCGATACATTGATCGCGCGTGATGATGGAGAAGGAAAAATTGATATCATGTGAATACGATTCTTATTTTTGGATAGACCGGATGTCGATAGTTCTTCAAGATACCAATTACCGTACGATCGCTTTTTGTCTCTTGTCCCTTATTGATAAAATGACCTTCGAAATGAGCATGACGTCACGCAACATGGCCTTCTTGCTTGTATTATTATTAGGCACACGCACGGGATAAAAGTATAAACGTTCGACCTTCCGTTTCTTTATTCTACGTAGATCTCTCTCCGTAACGAAATAAAAACGCGTGACCAATCTGCCTTATTTATTTTTTTCATCAAATTTCATTTGTTTACTGTTAAATGTTTTTTTCTCGCGACCTGTCGTTCATTCTTGGGGGGGGGGCTCGATTTTACGGAAAAACAGATTGTTGAGAATGCGAACCTGGTGGCAGAATCGATAAAAGAAAAAAAAAATACTACATAACTGCGAAACTGCGCCGTAGCTTGTGCAAAACAGAAATTTACAATTGTGCCGAATTGAATATCTCAAAATATACATTTTCTACATTGTATAATCTTCTAAAATTTTTTTTTCATATAAATCCGACAATGTCAATTTTTATCACGATTATAGTCCAATAATTGATATTAATTACATTTGTGCTTGAAAAGTTTGCGAATATATGCGACTTTCATAACCTCCAAATCTCACATACTTTTTGGTGAAATGGCCGCGATATCCCGCGATGACAGCGCCACCTGTCGCTATAGAAAAGAACAACTAAATGAGAGTTTTGTAGTTGAGTCGTGTGTAGCTCGGATAGAACCTCGGAGGTTACTTTTTTGTAGACTAACAATAATAAAATGCCGTTCGGTGAAAGTCTGTCGGCACGAGAGAAAGAGATCGTCACATATTTGCCTCTTGTGCATTCGGGCACGCGTGCAATATATCGCTTTATGATGCTACACGTTACGGAGGTTGTCGCAGTAAAAAGGAGGTTAGGTATGTAAAAATGCGACATTATTATTTTTTATCCGGTTTCCTTTGTTCAATTCTAACGCCCCCAGTTCGAATATCGTAATCGTCAAATAATCCTCAAAATAAGATGAGAAAACAAAACAGGGTTTCTGAGACAAGTTTTAGAAACTTTTTTTTATCAACGCTGGCCTGTCCGTACGCCGGATAATTTGTCGCGTGACGATAGTCCCGCACGGTTTTTGGGCCTTGACAATAAACATAACGATGAGGACGCGCTCCGTAATGGACAAAGTCATGTATATATTTACGAGAGTCTCGGAGATCAATATACCTTGTTACCTTGAAATATATATATATATATGAATACATATATATATATATATGTATGGTAGAAATGAAATATCTGGAGAATGTGATCGAGTCGAATGCTAGTATAGCACCTGTAATCTAGCTCGATCGAGAGATCACGAGAGAAAATATCTTTGCGCTTGCGCATGTTATAAGATCGGCGTCGTCCGTGACGATTGTCAACAATGATTTGTGCGTCGCAGGCCGATGGACGAGTACGATAATCGATTAATTCTTCCGGCGTTCCGACATCCGCGCATATCGCAAGATAAAAAAAAAGAAAAAAACAAGCGAGAACGCCATCTCGCGTAATTTTCATCGAAATACAGCTTCGTGCGTTAAATAAATAGGACCCTTTCTTACCTATCGCTGTTAAGTATATTCTCATTTTTTGCACATTATACCATCAGCTGTTCACGACGCGTGCATGATATGAGAGAGAGTTCTCTTCACACAGAATTCGACCTTCGACCGGCTAGTATACTTCCATCTTTGCTCTCTCTCTCTCTCTCTCGGTTACGTTATACGACTCGTCATAACGAGCAAAACGCAAACGCACCGAACAGCTGATTGCAATATTCCCCGTATTTTTTTTTTGTGCCTCGAGCTCGACTCACATAACCTCCGAAGTATACGATCAACATTCAACATAGAGAATCTCTCTACGCGGTGCGTAGTCTCTCGTTTGTTCCGCGTAAGCAATTATACCAAAGTGAAATGTTTTCTCTGAGAAGTGCCGCGAGATTCGCGAGTAACGTGAGAAATTTCGCCATCGCAAGCGAAAATATCACAAATTTAGTGAAGGTAAGTCTCGGCATAATCTTCCTTGCAATTTTTCGTCTCTACCGGCTCTTGTGCGGCAACGTATCGTCATTTTCACAATTAAACACGGAAAAAGTCGAATTTTTCACCGACGCAATATTTTCGTAAATTCGACAAAATCGCCGTTTGCGCGGAAATTAAAAAACTAAAAAAAAAAAAAAAAAAAAAAATTCCAAAAATTCCAAAAATTTCGAAGAATTTTGCAAATTTTTTTTTCAAAATTTTCCTCATCGAAGCAAGATTTTTAGGTGATTCGTTGCAATGGAATATTCATATTTCAGAATAACAAGGTAGTCGTATTCATGAAGGGCATTCCGGATGAGCCGAAATGCGGCTTTAGCAATGCGGTAGTACAAATATTACGAATGCACGGCGTTAAGTACGACGCTCACGACGTATTGGCGGATGAGACCCTGCGCCAAGGTTGAATAATAATTTTTATTTTTCACGCAAATTCACCAAAAATCGATATATATATATATATATATATATATATATGTATATTTAATTTCAATCGTAAAAAAATAGTTACAAAAATATTATTTATAAGCCGTACGAGAAAATATATGAATTTTTTTTAATCGCCCAGGAATCAAAGACTTTTCCAACTGGCCGACGATACCCCAGGTCTTTATAAACGGCGATTTCGTCGGTGGCTGCGATATTCTCCTGCAGATGCATCAGAACGGCGAGCTCGTCGAGGAGTTGAAGAAAGCCGGTATAAAGAGCGCTCTGCTGGAGGCGGAACAAGACGCGGCGTCCGAGAAAACAAAGGAATAACATCGCATCGTACGTTATTGATTTTGTATATAAACTTCAGAATTTGTCCACTAGTTGATCCTTTTGTTTTTTTTTTTTTTTCTTGTTTGTTAAAATAAAGGTATTTCGCGAAATTTATCACGCTCAATATGTTTCACGAAGCCTGCTCCGAAAAATTAACTTTTGGTAATTTTAATTACTCAATATTACGAATATTCCGAGTAATTGTAATTTTTCTCAAAAATCAATTACAAATTAAATTAAATTACACTTAAGTTTGATTTAATTTAAATTTAATGTAATCAAAATTTACTTGAACTTGATTAGTACGATTACTTGGAATAATTTGCGATCGATACTAATAATTTGTGAAATTTTTGTCCGAGTCGCGCAGGAAAAAAAAATTTAATGCGGGCTTTACAATTATTCGGCGTAATTGTAGATTTTTTTTTTTAGCCAATTACAATTATTCCAAGTAATTGCAATTTTTTTTTTTGGATACCGATTATTCAAAATGAATCCATCGCGTTTCGAAACTGTTTACCTTCACATTTTTTGTAGCTCTCTTCGAAGTATCTTTCCCGCTGCGCTTTTAGGTATCCTTTCGATAAATTCCACGTGTTCGATACGCTTGTACTTAGCGACGCGCTCGGCCACCCAATCTTTTATCTCGTTAGACTCGATAATAGCACCGTTCTTGGGCACGACGAATGCCTTTGGTACTTCGCCGTACTTCTCGTGCGAAACTCCTATGACCGCTGCGTCCGCTACCTTCGCGTGACCCTGAATCACATCCTCGATCTCGGCCGGCGCGACCTGATAGCCCTGAACCTTTATCAGCTCTTTTAGACGTCCTCGAATATACGTCAAACCTGAATATCATTAGAATTTCGGTTTTTTTTTGGTTTTTTTTGGTTTTTTTTTTGTTTTTTTTCCATTAAGGATGTATCGGACGTATCTTCCCAACCAAAAGTGACTTTCGTCGACAATATTGCATACTTTGTGAAAAGATAAAAATCGAAAAAAAACTCAACCACAATAAAAACGACAAGAAGATTAATTTCGAATAATAATAATGCCAAAAATTTATCAATAAATTGTTTAAACAAAAAATTGTTTAACAAATTTTTAGGGAAAATTTTTTTTTTCGACACGTGAAATGGATTCGTTGATTTTTCCGACTGCACATGAATTTTTTAAAAATTTTCTTATTTTGAAATTTCGATTTTCGAAAATTTTTAATTTTGAAAAATGAAGGAAAAATCGCGAATTTTGGATATGTTTTTCGTAAAAACGTTGTATATTACAATTAATAAGTTTCCGGGGCATTGAACGAATAGTTTCGTAAATGGCAATCTTTACAAATTTCGGAAAATCGAAATTTCGAAATGATAAGAAAATTCGAAAAAAAGATCATGCGTAGTCGGAATAATAAACGAATTCATTTCACATGACAAAAAAAAAAAAAATTCGCTAAGAATTTGTTAAACAATGTTTTGTTTAAACAATTTATTGATAAATTTTGGGGATTATTATTATTAAAAAGTAATCTTCTTATCGTCTTTATTGCGGTTGAATTTTTTCCGATTTTTATCTTATCATGGAGTACGCAATATTGTCGACGAAAGTCACTTTTGGTTGGGAAGGTACGTCCGATGCATCCTCAATTGGACTCGTTCAGCTCGTGTATAAATTATGGTATGTAGAAATAATGTAGAAAAAAAGGATCTTGAAAAAAAAAAAAATGGCGACTTACTAAAAAAGGGTACTTGAATTTTTATGATTTCTTTTTCAACTTTTGATTCGATTTAACTCAATCGGTGCGCTAGTCGGCAAGCGATCGTGTGCAAAGATAAATTTTTCAGCGGGCCAATCTCGATGCGCCGTAGCGAGGGGAATTTTTATTTTTTTCTCTTGCGCACATGTATATGAAATTTTATATTCTCCGTATGGATGAAAAGTTCATCCGTTTTTCGTATTAATTTTCAAGAATTTTTCCTACAATTATCGAATTAGCAATATCTTGCTAAAAAAAAAAAAGAAAATTCCAATTGTCACTCTCTCACCGCTCTCATCGTAGAAACCCAAATCACCGGTCTTCAACCAATCGTTATCCATGCTACGAGCCGTAGCCTCGGGATTTTTGTAATAGCCTCTCATGACTTGAGGGCCTCTCACGTAAATTTCGCCCACCTCGTTGAAGCTCAAGTTTCTCCCTTCGTTCTCGGCCTCGTGTCCGACGATTCGTATTTCCGTATTCGGCACGACGTGTCCCGTCGACAAGCAAGGCGCATCGGTGCTCAACGCAATGACCGGTGAGCATTCGGTCATTCCGTAACCCTGAATGATCCTCAAATTCGAGGATACGCGAGCCTGAAATTTCGTCAATACTTCCTCGCCTATCGGCGCTGCGCCGTTCACAATTGTTCTCATCGTTTCCAAATGATTTTTTTTCAATCTCTGATCATTAGCGAGAAACTGTATCAACGGCGGAGCGACATAGAAAAGCGTCGAGCGATGATCCTCCAAAACTTTGTACAAATTATCCGGTGTGAACTGCGGCACGCAAACAAGCTTACCGCCCAAACTGTAGAAATTATTTAATAAATTATTTCAGTAGAATTTGTCAGGGCGAGAAATGGGGTCGAGGAGGGGGGGGGGGGGGGAGGGGGGGAAGGAAAAATTTCATGCGGAGAGTAACGGAGAGAAGAGAACAGAAATTAATACAAAATTTTAATCGAGTTCATCTCAGATTTGGGTTTTTTTTTTCTTTCTTTTTCGGATCGTAAAAATTATGTGAAAATGGGCAAATTGAATGAAAGATTCCGTGTCCACGGCTGTTGGAAAACTCTGTTGTGGGAATAGGATGGGGAAAAAAAAAAAAAAATGGCAAACGGTTGCAAAACTACCACAGATAAAGACCGAGGCAGACGACCAAACCGTAAATGTGATAGATTGGTAAAACGAGCGGCAAGATCTCCTGATGACTCGCTGTTGTTTCCAACGCTACCGTTACCCCTTCTGCGCGAGCTTGCAATATATTTGCCACGACATTT
Organism: Rhorus exstirpatorius; assembly: GCA_963564615.1. Taxonomy (NCBI): domain Eukaryota; kingdom Metazoa; phylum Arthropoda; class Insecta; order Hymenoptera; family Ichneumonidae; genus Rhorus; species Rhorus exstirpatorius. The sequence continues at coordinate 6,735,840 of OY751313.1, forward strand.
CTGCGGGATAAACAAAATTAATAATTATTGAAAATAATTATTAAAATTAATAATTATTGAAAATAATTATTAAAATTAATAATTATTGAAAATAATTATTAAAATTAATAATTATTGAAAATAATTATTAAAATTAATAATTATTGAAAATAATTATTAAAATTAATAATTATTGAAAATAATTATTAAAATTGATAATTATTGAAAATAATTATTAAAATTAATAATTATTGAAAATAATTATTTAAATTTAAAAAAAAATTTAAATATTGAAATTAATTATTGAAAATAATTACTGAAGAAAAAAAATTAGGAATCTCCATGAAGCGAGAAAAGCAAAGTTTTACAAAATTTCGGAAAACTTGTGTAGAATTTTTTTGAGCTGGATATCGCAAAATGGCGGAAATGTTGAAGTTTTGAAAATGTAAAATTTTCATAAAATATGAAGCCCTTAATCGGATCTTGCCGAATTCTAAAAATCATCCTTCAATTTAAAATTTCATGAAATCTGAAATTTCAGAAAGTCCGATTGAAGAATCGAAAATTTCATAAAATCTGAACGCTTTAATCGATTTTCGCCAAATTCAATACCTTTAAAAAAACGTCCTTTAATGATAATCTATTTATGTAAAAAAAAATTAGCACGATATAGAAAAATTTGCGAAATTTAAAGAGCGTGTACGAAAAATTGAAAATTTCATAAAATCCGAGCATTTCCATCGATTTTTACGAAATTTAATGCCAACGGTCCTTCAATGATGATTTCAATGATGTAGAAAAAAAATTTAGCACGATATCTCGAAATTTTCAAAAGTTTGAGCATTTCTTGAAAAAATTTAAAATTCCATAAAATCTGAACGCCAAATTTAATATCAGCCGTTCTTTGATAATAATCTATTCATGCAATTGCGAAATTTAGAGCGAGTATGATCATTTTCGAAAAATTGAAAATTACAAAATCTGAACACTTGCATCGATTTTTGCCAAATTCAATGATAACGGTCGTTCAATGATGATCCATTGACGTAAAAAAAAATTTAGCGTGATATCTCAAAATTTTCAAAAGTTCGAGCATTCTTTAAAAAATCTGAAAATTTCATAAAATCTGAACCCCCTTTATCCATTTTCGCCAAATTCAATGCCAACCCGTCTATTTATATTAAAAAAATACAATCTATTTATATTGAAAAAGAAAGAACCAAAAATTAGCACGATATCGCAAAATTTAAGCAATTTAGATCCGGTGCGACTATTTTTCGAAAAATTGAAAGTATCATAAAATCTGAGTCATCGTATGAATCAGTATAAAAATTACAGTAAACAAAGGGGTTATCATGCTTTAATTGACTGCGAAATTTCAGTGCTGTAGCTCAATCGGTTATCAAGTCAGAGAAGATTCAATTTTGCATAGTGGCTACACATATATATACACACACACACACACACACACACACACACACACACGTCCGGACCTTTTTTTTTTAAGTGATTTCTCGACGTTTTGGCACGTTTTGAGTGCGCATTGAGAACTTATAAATAAAAATTCATCAAAAACAAAGTTTCCTCAATGCGGAAGCAAAATAATAAAAATCTATAAAAGTAATGATAAAAATAAGAATTTTCATTATTGAAAATACTAATAATCATAAAAACGAATGATTAAAATGATCATTGTTAATATATATAATAGACTGTTTCAAAATAAATCGATAATTTTTTTTTGCTTTACACAATCTTAAACTATACTTGGACATAAAAAAATAATCCTCGCGAAAGGAGGGGCCGGTCCTTCAAGATTTAGAGGTGTCTCATCGGACTTTTGTCATTTTCATTTCGTTAATACGTGAATAATTAATTTGCATGGATGGAACAAACGTTTTTCTAGTCCTAAAATGATGAATATATTCCAAACTTATGTATCCGGCGAAAAAAAATTGGACAAGTACATTTTAGGTATTTTTCCCCACACAAAAAGCATTGATATCATTATACGGCCAAGTCATCGTCACGATTGAAAATAATGATAAAATATGTTCCTACATTATACTCTCTTTCACTTACAATATACCAATTGTGAAAAATTGTCAAATAAATTCAAATCTCACGAAAAGTTATGACTTAAATTAAACCTTATATGGCGGGGGTTTCATCAACATGAACAACACCTCTAAACTACATCCTTAAAAAAGTTATCAAATAAATCAAATGTCAAAAATTAAAACACAAGAACGAAATATAAGTAAGTACTTGGCACTACCGTGGTTCGACATCGAAATATATGTATCAAATGAAAGTAGCGCCAAGTACTACTTATATTTCGTTCTTGTGTTTTAATTTTTGACATTTGATTTATTCGATAACTTTTTTAAGGATGTAGTTTAGAGGTGTTGTTCATGTTGATGAAACCCCCGCCATATAAGGTTTAATTTAAGTCATAACTTTTCGTGAGATTTGAATTTATTTGACAATTTTTCACAATTGGTATATTGTAAGTGAAAGAGAGTATAATGTAGGAACATATTTTATCATTATTTTCAATCGTGACGATGACTTGGCCGTATAATGATATCAATGCTTTTTGTGTGGGGAAAAATACCTAAAATGTACTTGTCCAATTTTTTTTCGCCGGAGGCGTTTTTTATTGTGTTAATTTATCTCTACCAGTAAACATAATTTCTCCATTAATGAAAAATACGTTTTTTTATAGAAAATTTGACGTAGAATACGATGGTTGTATTGAGAAATCGTTGAAATTTGGGGGCCATGGTTAAAAATTGATTTAAACATTTCAATTGTTTATAGCAATATGAAATTTTTTATAAATTTTTTTGAAAATATTTTTTTCTCAAAATTCACTCTTTTATCTTCAAAATTAAAAAAAAAAAATTCTCTAGCTTAAAAATAACCGGAGTTATGAACTTTTGAAAATTAGTCTCCAAGGCAAAAATCACGAAAATCTCAAACTTTCGACCCCCTCTATTAGAAAAAAAAAAAAAAAAAAAAAAAAAAAAAAATCCTCGAACACGTATCTTTTTTTTTTCGACATAGAATCCGTAAAAAAAGTTTCAGCCAAATAAAAAATGTGTCAGTCAGAATTGTGTTCGGTTTTTAAAAGAATTAGTCATTAACGAAATAAAAAAAGACAAAAGTTCGATGAGATACCTCTAAATCTTGAAGGACCGGCCCCTCCTTTCGCGAGGATTATTTTTTTATGTCCAAGTATAGTTTAAGATTGTGTAAAGCAAAAAAAAAAAAAAAAATTATCGATTTATTTTGAAACAGTCTAATGTATAACCATAAAAATAAGATTAAGTACAATGGTTTACCTATGAGACAATTCGACTCCTTTGGGGAGTCCGCTAGTACCGCTCGAATAAGGCAATATAAAAGTATCCTCCGGATCCATACCGGTCTTTTCACCCGTTTTATCAAACTCCTCGATATCGTCTCTCACTAAGTCGCGAAATTTTATCGTACCCTCCGATCTTACATCGCTACCATCGTCGATCACGACGATCGGCAATCTTATCGATGAATTATCGGCAATACTCGCGACAACCGTCGAATGCTTCGACGCTGTGGTAAAAATCGCCGTAGCGTCCGCATTCTCCAGCTGATTACGAATTTCGTTAGACGTATAGGCTGGATTGACCAGGGTTATCTGGTAAATTTTAACGAGTATTGTTTTTATCAACCGTTGATATTGAATATGAATTAGAAAAAAAAAAAAAAAATTAGCTTAAAAATTAGCTCAGCTTGGTACCGGATGCTAGCGTTATGTCAAAAAAAAAAAAAAAAAAAAAAAAAAAAAAAAAAAAAAAACGAAGGGAATTAAGAAAAAAAAAAGAAAATTAGTTTCAACTTTTGAAAAAAAAAAGCTAAATTAATGATCCGTTGATTAAAAATTATTTTCCATCGGGAACTGAATTAAAAATATTTCTTCGATGAGTTATAACGAATTTTCCCAACGTAAGATCCTGTGCAATAAAAATCTCTGATCTATAGTGGAAATTTTTTTTTATCAAAAATAAATTATAAATCGATATTTTATTATATTTTATTAAATTTTTCTGATCGCCATGTATGCATATATTTTTCACTCATCGGGATCTCGATGTTAAAAAAAAAATACAAATATTCACCCGGAGTCCAGCCTCGCTCGCGGCTAAAATCAAAATAGCGTATTCCGGTAAGTTCGGCAATATCGCGGCAATCGTATCGCCCGGACGAAGATTGCTCTTTCTCAGCGAAGTTGCCAATCTTCCGGCCAATTTTTTCGTTTCAGCGTACGTGTAAGATCGTCCGGTTGTCGAGCATAACTATTCTCGAAAAAAAAAAAAAAAAAAAAAAAAAACAATTAAATTGGTTCTTATACAGAAAAAAAAAAATTATATAAATGAATAATTAACAAATTATAAAGAATTATTATTGCATAAATAAATCAAATGCAAAATAATCTGGGACTACTTTTTTTTTTCTCATTTCCATTATCGACAACCGGATGTGTCATCGAAAATTGACGTTGCAAAAGGATAAAGTGAATATAAAAAAAAAAAAAAAATTGAAAATATTTTTTAAAACACCTTTTTGACAAATCGATATAATTTTTTTTTTTTTTTTTTTAATAAAAAAAGATGAAAAAATTCATGGCACAATTCTTACCACAGCAGTTTTGTCAGGCCATCTGTCCAAATTTCTCCATACGAGATCGTGCACGTAAATGCCGTTAAATTTTTCAAGATTCTCAAACGGACTTCTCAGTACATTGTTCGAATCGACGTTTGCCTTTATCGACGAATTCACGCGAGACGAGAGAAAAAAATTTCTACGACCGCACGTATGAATCTTAAAGGTGCTCGGTACGCAATTTTTACGATAAAAATTGTTATGCAAGATCCAATTGTTGGATTTGCTGGCAAAGCCACGAATCATCGTGGATCCTTGAATTTTTAATGCCGATGGAAGCTTTGATGCAACGTAAAATAAACTCGTCATTTTGTTTGGCGAAACCCGCTACACTTATAAGTATATTATGCGCTGCTTCTGTCAGGTTCTCGTTGTTTGATTGGCACTGGCTCTGTCAGCTGATGAGATAATACGAGATAATGCTAAAATCGCAAAACGCTCTCTCGCCGAACCATCGCAGATGATAATATTAACAATAATAATTCAGGGAACCGTATATATAATTGGAATATACATATTGCGCCATCTATACTATTTGTTTCCTGAATGAAAGTATTTCACGACCAATTTGTTGGCGCGAGAATGTTAAATTAATAATTTTCTCGCGTAAATTCTTCGGAGGGAATAACAAAAATTTTATGTTTGTTGAATTATGACAGCATGTTCTTAAGAAATAAACGTAAGGAATTATAAAGTGTAAGGAATTAAGGCAGTACTGTGGATTATAGAATTACCGTTCAGAATTTAATACAATTTGGTGCAGTGGTAGATTATGATAAGAAAAAGATTGAGTTAAATTTTTAAAAGTCTACAGAGAACCAGCAAAAAGATATTGGCATTTGTAATTTCATACATTTAGCATTGAGTCTTATGAGAAATCACAGTTTTCATCGTATTTTTCAAAATTTACCGTTCAGATTTCAATAAAAATTGATACAATACAAGAAAAAATATTATAAGGAACATTTTAAATCCTTACAAGTACAGGTTCAGTGCATGTGAGAGTAGTAATTAGGAAATAAATATCCAAAATGTACTTTTCTATCGGTTCATTATAGACGTGACGTTGCCTATTCTAAATACTGCGTGAGTCAAACATGACGGTGTATACAATTGACTCTTGCAGTATCGACAGTACTACCTTAAAGTTTAAAGAGAAAGTTTTCGAGGAACGTGGGAACTGCGGACGACGCGTAACGGTCAACGAGGCAAGGGACATGATTAGTGGATTAGGGGTAGGTAGGAAAGTTTTATGATAGATTTGGCGACGAGTCTTCAAATCGGGACAAGGGTCCGAGAAGAGCCATCGAATTCCCACAGTGTTGAAGCAAAATACAAAATTCTCCAGTCCCAACACGTTTTACGAAGTCTTATTATATTTTTGTTTTTCTTCTATTATTTTTGACTCGACATTGAGATAACGTCTTATCTTTTCACGTATTAGCCCGTCAAAGTTCTGCCGATAAGGTAAAAATATTGTGTCGGGAAATCTCGAAGCAATATTCGAACGATAAAGCTGGTGTGACACAATATGCGAAGGAAATAGAAACAAGAAATAAGGAATAAAAAAACGATCCAAGGTGTTTCGGCATATCTATAGGACACAATATGAAATAGGAAATGGAGAATGGAAATTAAATGTTGGGTTCAATTCTGTTGCCTGTGTGCTATTTCTAACTATGAAATATACAGGTGCAGCATACCTCATGCATAAATACGCTTGGTTTGAGATAAAATATAATTATTCGAGAACGAAAAGAGAAATAAATTTAAAAAAATAAATAAATATCACGTTTAATTTCTCTGAAATTAATATTCATTCAAAAGTTGGTAAAGCGATACACCGTTATAACGCAAAACAGGCGTTTTAGAGGTTATACATTTTGTGTAGTTAGTGAAATATACATTCTCATATGGGCACAGTAAAACGGAATAGATATTGAAGGTTCATATCCGTCAAGATATGCAATTTATCGTATTATCAGTTCATGCATAATGACCTAGCGTAAAATTAATATGGGAAAATAATTTCCCAACCGGTTCGAAATTTTGTACGTGTTTCATATGCTTGGACGAATCAAATTAATACGAAGAAAGGGACAGAGCAATGAAAACATTGGAAATAGCACGCATGCGTAGTACCTTTGTCCTTCATATATATATATATATATATATATATACTGCGCATATAAATATATTCCTCCATGCATCTATATTGCCTGCTCTCGACGACTTCTTGCTCATTCAAGTTTCTACAGATAATATCAACATATTAAAAACTGGGTGTAATTTTAAAAAATGACAAGCGATATTATAGAATATTATAGAATCGATTTGCAGTGAACTTACCTCTAAATTCTTCTTCTGTGACGAAACATTTAATTTACATTCGATATATCGAATATAAATTAGCCAACTGAATACGCAGAACACTGTGTGGTTGATATTCCTTTTTCACTATATCCTTGCAATTCCCAGTGTGCCTTTTGAGAATAATTTCATATTCCTTATTTCTCATTCCTATACTCCCTGCTATTTCCCCACATTGTTAACGATAACTAATTTAGGTCACGTGACAAGATTGAACGGACAAATATATTTTTTAGAATCACTTTCTTTTCCAAGCTCTTTGCTCTACCTCTCCTATACCAAGTCTACCAAGCGTTTCGCCTCTTTGAATCGTATTTGTGTATGTTTTGGCTTTGCGAGTAAAGAGAGAGGGGGGGGGGGGGGAGAGAGAGAGCTCTGTCGGTGAAATCATTTCGTACCGTTCGCTGTCGCCATCTACGAATATTTCTCTCATCGCTCGGTGAACTAAACATTCGGCATATACATATGGGGCATTCCAGGTCAATCCGATGGGTCATCGGCCTGACCTTCTGGGATTTTGATGACCAATGAATTTTTTGGTTCGTTTCGTTCAAAAATGTTATCTCTAATTTTTCCAAAATTTTCCACCATTTTGCAAGAGTGTGACCACCTCAAATAGCCTTGACATGAAGTTTTGGACATATTTTCAAAATCGATGAAACTTTTTTTGCAAAATCGGGGACTCGAAAACACATTTTTTTGGTCATAGTTCGAAAAATGGGATGAGAATATTAAATATTTTTGTTGAATTTTCGTTAAAAAATAAAATAAAAAGAAACTTTGTTTTGGTAAAATTCGATTTTCTTTTTCATTCAAGAGTAAAATGGACAAAACGATGCTTAATTCAATTTTTCTTTTTTTTTCGACAGCATCGTTTTCTTCGTTTTACTCTTGAACCAAAAGGAAAATCGAATTTCACCAACATAAAAGTTCTTTTTATTTTATTTTTTACCTCAAAGAATCGTCATTACAAATAAATTCCAAGAATTTTTTTTTTTTTTCAAAAAAAAAATGTAAAAAAAATTTAACATTCTTATCCCATTTTCGAACCATGACAAAAATATGTTTTTTCGAGTCCCCGATTTTACAAAAAAGTTTCATCGATTTTAAAAATGTTCATATTCGTGTCAAGGATATATTTGAGAGGTCGCCACACCCTTACGAAATGGAGGAAAAAATTTTGAAAAGTTAGGGGTATCATTTTTGACCGAAACGAATAAAAAAAATCCATCGGTCATCGAAATCCGAGGGGGTCAGGCCGATGACCCCGTGATTTGACGTTAAATGCCCCATATATGTATACGAGTAAAATAATAATCATAATAGCAGAAATACCAATAAATCTGTACATGTATTTCAAATAATTTTCTGTATCATTCTCCGAGTTCCCTTCTCGTATTTATGGAAATGAATTCCCTCGGGCATATATGTGAGGTGTTTTTTTTTTCCCTGAAGATATCGAAACTTATTAGGGGTTTCATAACTCCGATAATTTCCTGCATACTGCAGTACATATATATATATATATATATATATATATGTTTATATGTATTCTCGTTCTTCGAACGTGTTATTCGTACAAATGATACGACGATATGCGGGATCGAATGGCCCACACGCCTTGGGACTCATCCGTCACATTGAAAGGGCACACGACTAATTAATACAGATCTCCCAGAAGCAGAAGAGAAGTTATACATATAGGACGAGAGAGAACCGTTTCACAATTAGCTCATATCTCTCGTTATATATATATATATATATATATATATATATATATATATATATATATGAATACGACATAAATGCTTCAGCATTGTACAATTTTACGATCCATATCTATAACCATACGATATCTATCGTTTACGACAATTTCCCATATATAACTATGATTATATTCAGCTAGAATTTCTCGAACATTAACGACACACGTGCAACTCACCGGTAATAACGTTCAGTGTCGCCCATTTTGACGACACATTCCCCGAGTATCCGCGAATTTACCAATTGACCGAGTTGAAAAAAAAAAAACTGCAAATACGCGAGTAACCGGATCTTTAAATTCCGGTGAAAATCGGTTTTCAAAATTTTTTACGGCTATTGGAAAAATTACGTACTTTTTTCTGTTTTTTTTTTTCCCCCCTCTTTTGTACAGCGTTGTACGAGAGTTGGGATCGATGAAAAATAAAAATGGATCATTCCTTTCATAAATTCAGGCTTGTGGATTTTTCAATTTTCAACAATTGAAAATTGGAAAAATTGAGCTTTAAAAAATGTGCATATATAAAAAAAAGAGTATTTTTCATTAAAAAAATATAATACAATAAAATAATGATTGAAGTAATGGGGTCATAATTGCATCAATTCTTGCTTCAACAGAATGACATTTGATTATTAAAAAAAAATTAATTATTAAAAAAAAATAATCGAATAGATCAAAATTTACGGAATAATGTATTTTAAAAATTCATCATTTCTCGTTGGAATCAAAACGTTATCGTCTACTGCAAATAATTTTTTTTTGTGCACTTTGCTTTGAAAAAAAAAAAATAACAGGAAAAAAAATTGCACCCAGTTTTTCAACAGCTGGGCTTTTTATCACGCATAACATTCAACGATCGATATCGTGTTTTTTTTTTTTTTTTCATGCATAACTTGTATGCAATGCAAGATAATTTCATGTGTCTTTCCAACGAAAACATTAATTTCGACAAATTCACAAACTTGGCCCCACTCTTCAATCATGAAATTACTCATAATATATGTGTGCATAGACTGTATATGCAGTTGATACATTTATGGATTCGTACGATGCGAATTAACGAAAGAGGGTGTAACTTCGTTTATACCGGAAAGAGCTCTCTCTCCCTCTCTCTCTCTCTCTCCCTCACTCTCTCTCTATCTATCTATCGTTCTCCTTAAATCCCAGTCGCGTAACGAGGACGTTCCATCGTCGATATATAAACCCTTTGGAGCCAGTGAAGAATACTTATAGTCTCGTTTCGTCTGCTTTTTGCGTCTTCGAGACTAGAAACGGGACACTGCACGGTATAATTATATAAAAGTATTACAGTCGGACCTCGGGCGCTGACAGAGCTCGAGCACAGGAGCCTCGGGCACTGACCGCACGACCTAACCTTCTTACTAACCAATGAGAATAAAGCACCAGGCCCGTATCATACATACATCGGTACCCTCGACTCGTTGAAATTATACATTTTTTTTTGTTCATGGCGGGGTTTCTATATTGTAACGGTACTGTGGATTCCGCCAGTGCCCGAATAACAGCTGACGTCAGTGCCCGCGAGGTTTGACCATATAAATAATTATTTTTCTAAAATTATTGCACGTAAAATTTTTCCAAAATTATTATGTACAATAATTGTCTAAAATTATCATAAATAATAAATTTCTCAAATTATTACGAATAATAATTATCCAAATTTATTATAAACAATAATTATCCAAATTTATTATAAATAATTATTATCTAAAATTATTAAAAATAATATATGAAATTATTGTAAATAATTATTTTAAAAAAATTATTATGAATAAAATTTTTCTAAATTCATTTAGTTTTATAATTTCATTTAAAAAAATTTTTTTTTAGTGATTTTCTAAATCAAACATTGCCAATGTCTTTATTTGCAACTTAATTTTTTTGTTTAAAAAACAAATAGACTGTCCATTTAATTCGAATGATTTTCATGATGTTTTTACGTCTTTTTCTCTTCGACAATTTCGTGCCCAACTCTTGTTTGTACAAATTAAATATCTCTCTCTTTCTCTCTTTCAAATGAGAATCTTGCGGAAAAATTATGAGCGCCCGACAATCAGAGGAACGGTTAATGCAGAAAATCGACTGTTAAGTGGGTCGCGGGCGCGTTCCCGAGAACGGAACAATATATCACAATAAAAAACGCCTCCGGCGAAAAAAAATTGGACAAGTACATTTTAGGTATTTTTCCCCACACAAAAAGCATTGATATCTTTATACGGCCAAGTCATCGTCACGATTGAAAATAATGATAAAATATGTTCCTACATTATACTCTCTTTCACTTACGATATACCAATTGTGAAAAATTGTCAAATAAATTCAAATCTCACGAAAAGTTATGACTTAAATTAAACCTTATATGGCGGGGGTTTCATCAACATGAACAACACCTCTAAACTACATCCTTAAAAAAGTTATGAAATAAATCAAATGTCAAAAATTAAAACACAAGAACGAAATATAAGTAAGTACTTGGCACTACCGTGGTTCGACATCGAAATATATGTATCAAATGAAAGTAGCGCCAAGTACTACTTATATTTCGTTCTTGTGTTTTAATTTTTGACATTTGATTTATTTCATAACTTTTTTAAGGATGTAGTTTAGAGGTGTTGTTCATGTTGATGAAACCCCCGCCATATAAGGTTTAATTTAAGTCATAACTTTTCGTGAGATTTGAATTTATTTGACAATTTTTCACAATTGGTATATCGTAAGTGAAAGAGAGTATAATGTAGGAACATATTTTATCATTATTTTCAATCGTGACGATGACTTGGCCGTATAAAGATATCAATGCTTTTTGTGTGGGGAAAAATACCTAAAATGTACTTGTCCAATTTTTTTTCGCCGGAGGCGTTTTTTATTGTGATATCACGTCTTTTTTCAAAGTAATTTTTTTTTTGTTAGATCTTTCGCGAGGATCTTTTTCTCATTAAAACAACCTAAATGCGCGCCCTAAGTGAGGGCGCGTAGCGCCCTACGCACCCCTAGTATATATATATATATATATATATATATATATATATATATATATATATATATGAAGCATTCTCCACCATACAAGCCACTTTTTTGCGACTCTCCCCGAAATTTTCGAAACTTTGCCAGTTTGTAAAACTAGTCAAGGTAGTACCTCCGCGACCGGCGGCGGGGAATAAGCGGGAGCGTAGGCACGGCGAAGTGCGATGAGCAAGCACGCATATGAAACAAGGCTCATAGACGTACCTCTTTCACGTACAATGTCTCAAAAACTAAATCGTATATCTTCCTGAATTTTTTTTCACATTATTCGTGACATCCCTTTCTAGCTTCTTCTCTTTTTTCATTACCTTCTTATTTTTAGTTTTGACGGTAGAATTAATAACTAACTCTTCGTGCATGCATGGCGCATATGTTACGTGTAAATCAAGCCAACTTTGAGTGAAAATATCTCGGGTTCGGGATGGTTAAGCTTGTTTAAATTGCACGGATGTTCGGATAACATATTGAATAACCTGTATGCCAAATTTCGACCATTCCATAATCTGAATTATTTCAGATTTTTCAATAACCGTTTTAGAAATACTATATTTTTTCAAGTAGAAATATCTCGAAAAATATAGGTCGCAGAAAAAAAGTATTCTATGTAAAGGATGTAGTTTTCATAATCTGTTCAATGAAATCCATGTCAAAATTTTATCATCCTTGTAAACTAAATTTTTCAATGAAAAAGTTACATTTTTTTTCTTCAAGAAATACCACTTTTATTTTGCTGCAAAATTTACTCAGCCTTTGGGCACATGTGTAGATTCGGTAAAAAAAAAAAATCTCCAGAATAGGACCGCCAGGGGTTCTGGACTAAAAAAAAAAAACTAATCATGTGAAATTATATAAAACTGAGAATTACCCTGCTGAAAATGTTTTATTCCTAAAAACCTATCGATTATTTTGTGTTGGCACTGAATACATACATTCCATATCCTTGAAAAAAACAGTTTGACGAATAATTCATATTGTTTCGTATCTATAAGGATGGAGAAATCGCTCCCAATACTTGGAATCATTGGGTAATGTCTACAACTTTTGTCTCTCGAATATCATTGATATTATGGAACTCTTTTGCGAAACAATAGCTCTGTAATACAAGTTTTCGACTTGCATCGTTTTATCCTTCTTGAACAGATCAACGCTCTCTCCCGTAAATAAACAAGTTTTTGTAACACCTGCATCGTTTTTTTTAAGCCAGAAGGGTTGACGTTCCGATTCTGGCGATTTTTCTACTAAATCTACACACATGCCCGAAGGTTGAGTAAATTCGGCAGCAAAATAAAAATAGTGTTTTTCGAAGAAAAAGAACATTTTTTACATTTTCGTAAAAAAATCTAGTTTACAAGGACGATAAAATTATGATACCGATTTCATTGAAAAGGTGATGAAAAACTATGACTTTTACCTCGGATCATTTTTTTTCTGCGATCTATATTTTTAGAGATATGTTTACTTGAAAAAAATACATTATTTGATAAAAAAAGGTACGCGATATTAAAAATATAATTTTAGGTACATAAATAAAAGTATAATCTCGCAAATAGCATCACGAAAATTTCTACAATAATAATGTAATATTTGTTTCTTTTCGATTGTTCTTCTACGATGACAGTGATAATTTTCAATTATTAGATACATCATGCATCAGTAATTATATCTCGATCCAGAATTCTGGTGTCCGAGTGATACCAATTATCGTGACTCCAACGTTTATCGTCTTTTGGAAATGAAAAAATTCCCTCTCTTGTACACAACGGAACACAACAATTACTCATAATGGGTTAATTAAATTCAATTATCAACTAGTGTTTTAATTTAGGTAAAATATTGTATTATTTTGAATTGATTTCGTAATATTTTCTCTTGAGGAGAACTCATTTTTTAATACAAATGTTTATTTCGATTAAAAAGATTCAAAAGCTCCGCCAAAAGGCGCAATCTATGATGCTGCCGCCACGCGGCTAAGTTTGGCAGTGCGGATCCCCATTCGCCGCTCCGTGTGCCTCGTACATATAAACGCGCCTTGCGTGACACGGGCCATAGAAACTCGCCTTGCGTGACATACACGATGAGGAGACGATAAGTGAGATAAAAGTGACCCAATGAAATTGTGAAAGTCATGAAACTCGATAACGTGTCGACCGATTTAATTAATTCTGATATTAATCGGTAGATCGTTATCGAATTATGTAATGAAACTATGATTAGAAATTATGATTATCCATTAATTTGTTCTACAATGCATGACAAAGGTAGGCAATGCGCGTGGACGGAGTTGGCTCGGGAATAGATACTTCGTCGAGCCGGCGGGAAATGTACTTGTCCCGAGACTCTACCGAGTCTCTCGATAATATGCGAGTTATTTTCCCGCTGCCGTACACGGCAAGGTCGAGGTTAACAACGTAACATTAACCACAGGAGCGCTAAGAAGAAATAAAAGAAGAAAGAAAGAGAGAGAGAGGGAGAGAGAGAGAGAGAGAGAGAGAAATTTGTATAGGTGTGTGTGTGTGTGTGTGTGTGTGTGTTTGTGCAAGAAAAGAGAGCGAGAACACGTCACGCGATTTCGTGATTTGCCATTTACGAATTGCAGCGAGAGCTCCCAGCGGTTCGTCAAAATTTTTTTTTCTTTTTTTTGTTTTGTAAATTCATTTCTTCTGTCGCTGCTTATTCAGCCCGAAACTTCTGGTACAAAAAAATCCTCGACTATAATAACACTTATTAAATTTGTGCTACAAATATTAATCTCCCGCTTACTTACTCAAACATCCGGAGACAGAGGTCTTGAAGAGAAATTATCGCTCTTTTTTATTGCCCAATACACCTTTTAGTTGTTCCTCGTTGCACAGTTTTATCGTTTAAGGTAGTTCTATCGCTGCAGACTAGTCAATTAGCTATAAATGTCTAAATGATGATTCCTAAAAATATTGGATATATGGGTTAAAATTAATAAATATTAAATAAGCTTACCCAGGTGAATACAATTAATCAACGGTTTATTATAAATAATTATGTAACTAGTAAAATAGTAATTGCAACGACTCGAGTATTACTAGATCTCGTATGATATTTACGTGTGGCAACGTTGCGTTTTCTTTCTCTTTTCATTCTCGTGCCCTCTCACTCTCTCGCCCGCTCTATCGACGTTGACGTGGAGAGGTTATGTTGTTCGACTTGTCAAATACCGCTTTCGTTTCGATATCGCGTTGCCACATTTTTTCACCGTCACGACATTATGCCATAAGTTGTGTATCACTACCCGGATGCTCGTATTAAAATCAGTATAGCTTAAAAAATTGGTCGACAATCATATTTTTTTTTAGGCCCGTTAGATTTTTACGTGCTTAATGAATCTAAGTCTCGTTTTTTGTAAGAATCTTTTGGATTTTCGATAAGATATATCGTTTTAAAGTGACCGGAAATCGGTTCTTCTATATGCCGAAGCAAATTTGCCTTGAGGAATTGGCATTTTCAAGTATTAATTTCTCCGTAATTAGATCGATAAGGGGCATTGACGTTTCGCGAAATGAATAAATATATTAAAACTGAAGATATAAAAAAAAAAAATTTAAATCTTATGGATTAGTTACCACGATAGAACTACCTTAAACTTCACTGATGACTGCTCGCGCGTTGCCTCGCGGTACTATATCTCAGCAGTGTCGTACAGTGCGATACTTGTCTTCGAATCCTAGGGAATACTAATGCAGTTGCTATACTGATATATAACACGCAAAATTCCTTCCAAAAATCCTTCGTATTATTTCACTTTTGTACTACTTGGTGCAAACGTTTCGCCCGCGGGACGGGGAGAGAGGAGAGGAGAAAAAAAAAGAGATCAGCCTTGATCTACATTTCCTCGCGATGTTTTTGCCGATGCACATAACGCCAGTACTCACGGATCGGATTTTAATGAATTAAGGGGCAACACCACACTCTATAACGGCCGAAAAATATAAGAGGCTTAACTTTGACAATTTATTTCGGGAGCATGGAAAATGGAATAGGATTTCTTCTCAGAGGGTTTATTCAACACGTATTGAAGTATGAAAAAAAAAATTTTATTCTCATTTTGATGCAAAATGGCGGCGACCGAGGCCAATCTGTGAAATTGCCTTTTTTCAAAACTCCTTCACGGGAGGACGGATTTCTCGTAAAGTACAAGACCTGGACGGAAGAACCAAATTTTTTTATAACCGATATACTATTGCCTATGGGACTACGTAAAGGGAGGTTTTTTTTTCAATCAAATTTTGTAGAAATGGTGGACTTTTGAAAAAATAAATCGATTTTTGACCAGAAAAAAGTAGTAAATTGTTTATAAAACAAATGTTTACATTAAATAAAAACAAAAATGGCTACGTACTCCCATGGAGAATTTAATTGTGAAGCTACTGTCAAAATTTCAAATCGATCCATGCAACACGGTGCTCGAGTAGCCTGTCCTCCCAGTTTGAAAAAAGTTGTTTCGTGAAAAATGCGCTTAAAGTTTTCATCGTGCTCAGCGCGCGCGCTCCGAGGCACTTCGGCAAAATCGAGAATTTAACCTTTTAAACAATTTTTTTTTCACTAGAGGACCAACTGAGTATTGTTTTTATGACCCTAAAATATCTTTTAAGCAAAAAAAAAAAAGAATCGAATTTTCCAAACAATCTTTTCGTTTCATCGTTGTGCCATATATATATATATATATCCCAAGTTTATATTATTATGCGACCGTTTGGCATCGATTGGCAAGGCCCGGAGTTTCGGGCACTTCCATTTCTCACGCAATACGTTATTGCTAATAACATAACATACCGCGAAAAAAAAATGGAAAATTTCGGGTAATGCTGAAAGTAAATCGAGTTCTCTCTGTCTCTGTCTCTCTCTGTTTCCTTCGTCATTATGGAACGAAAGTTGAAACTATTTATTCTTTTTTTTTTGGTTTCCAATCTCCGTATCGGTTAATGCGCGGAAAAAAAGCAGCCGCGAGAGAACCGGAAAAGGAAAACGCGATCCGGAGCATCGGATCGTTTTTTTAATTAAAATTTATACACCGCGGTAAGAAACTCGAGAGCCCGGTATAGCGTTATAAAGACGCAAATGAAGGGATATGTTAGGATGGTTAGTTGTGAAAAAAAAAACTTACAGTTGAAAAATAGAGAGAGAGAAGAATTTTCTCAATCCAAGGGATATAACCGGAAGTGAAAATCTGCAATTGATTTGTGTCCCCCATACAGTCTCGATATTGACTCGATATTGATACACTTCGCTGATTGACGCGTGAAAGGCATCAGAGAAGAGAGAGAGAGAGAGAGAGAGAGAGAGACGACACTGTCTGAGAGAGAGAGGAATGAGGGAAAATCGTATTGAAAGTGTTTATGTGTGTTTACGATCTATATATAAATGAGATTTTCCGAATAGCACTCATTGGCTTTCGGTATTGCTACATCAGACTTTACTGTTGCTCCCGTTACAGAATGGCGTCTCTCGGGGGTAATTCTCGTTACAATAATGGTAACAGAGCGGTTAAGGTAAAAGTGCTATCGTATGCCGGGTGGATCGGTGTTACGCAATATACCGAAGATGGGAAAAGCCATTTTGTCTGGTCGATTGAACGATTATACACAAACTTGTATCCTCGTTTTTCCCCAGCTTTCTCGCGTTTATTCGATTATATACGAGTGCGTAATTGTCGAAACAGATATCTCGTCCGACTATAGTTTGAGGATATGCAAGGGGGACATTTTTTTTTTCACAGAATTTTCATTATCCATAACACAAATGTTGAACAACACAATGCCAATGAAAATAAGATTTCCGGAAATCACGATTTTATAATTATAATTTTATAATTATTTTATAATTATAATTGTCTCTCGAACGCTTATTCAACTTTCGCCGGGCTCGAAAATCACGAGTTCCGAATGGAAAAGACTTCAGGAGATATTCGAACAATCATATTTTACCGGAAAGTCATGCCACAAAACAAAATGCAGATTGGTCATAAAACAGAGGGCTGCGATCAAACAGAGGGAGTACACCCAGAAAAAAAGATCTAGGTTTACTCGAATAGAGTCCATTTGTTCTAACTAAATTTTTTTCTTTGTCTCACGGCCTAATAGGACTCGATTTATTGTAAATATTTTTCAAAAATTGATTCGACTATTTTTGCCTAATTGGCAAAAATATAGTTGAATTCAATAAACAGTTATTTGGACCAAATAACTGTTTATTGAATTCAACTATATTTTTTATTGCGAACGTATGAAATGTTTATTTGAATCAATAATTTTTTAAATTTGCATTCAGCAAAAATGCATTTGACTCAAATAAATATCTATTCATGGCAGCTATATTATTGTTGCAAACTTTTTTATTCCAAAATATAAACAAAAACGAAATATATCATTGGCAAAATGGTTCCATACGCACACAGAAAGAGTTACACTGGTAAAAAAAAATCCTGCACCGATTTTTCTCGATAGGATTATTCCTCCTCGACTGGGACTCGAACCCTGGGACCTATATCTAACTATCCTACCTATCTACCCAACACGCTACCCGCGCTACGCTATCGACTGCATAAACTATGGTATTTCATGTCTTTTTGACTCGGCAGAGAACGCACTTGATCAGTTGTATGTTGGGAGCTGTACCTCAAAGGATGATGGTTGTCCCGTCTTCTGCCTTTTATTTCGTATAACCATGTCGGTTTTTGAAACAAATTACAAAATTGAACGTGGCGAATCCAATATGGTGGATCCAAAATTCTAAAAATGCCAAAACTTGTCAGATTCACTCTAACTATAAATTCAGGGGGGTTTTTTTTTTGGTCGATGAACACGAATTTGGGGTAAAAATTACCAAACTCAATATGGCGGATCCATTATATGGTGGATCGAAAAATCTCAAAATGACACAACTTGTCAGATTTCGATCTTACTCAGTATTGAGGAATTTTTCGGATAATTGAACATGAATTTGACGTCGAAATTACAAAATTCAATATAGCCGATTCAATATGGTGAATCGAAAATTCTCAAAATGCCACAACTTGTCAAATTATTGATTGAACATATCCAATGCATCGATTACTGGAAAAATGTCGAACGAGCTGCAAAATTAAAACACGCAAACGATCCAAAAGGGAATTGAGAAAAAATGCACAAAAATTAAATTGGATATATTCAACTAAATTTTTTTCTGGAATGAAAGCGAATGAAAAAATTTAGTAGGAGCAAATAAATTTTGTATTACTTTACCCTTTTAAATTAATATTAATTCAAAAAAAAAAAAAAATTAATTAATTAGAGACAAATATCGTACGATATTTTAATCAAGTAAATATTCGCTTGGATTCAATAAAAATTCTAGTTATTTCAAAGAAAGAGAAATTTAATATATAAATATTGTACATTTGACTAGATCTTTTTTCCGGATGATAAGATTGAGATTTAATGGAACATTCCAAATACTTTTATGGCAGAATTGCACAAACGATATTTCCCGTTTACTTTGTTCATGAATTTTCGGAAATTTTTTCCAAAAATCTCCAGCGGAGATGTATAAGTTTCGTAGGAAATTCATCCATACAAGTTGACGCACATTCGAAGCCTCCTCTTTGCGATTCTCTCTCTCTCTCTCTCTCTCTCTCTCTCTCTCTCTCTCTCTCTCTCTCTCTCTCTCTCTCTTCTGCGAGAGAGGGTTGTTGGAAAATGGGGTTGCCGGCGAGGTGGCGCCCTCCCTCATGCCTTCGATCGACCCTCTCGTGTTCCTCCCTCGCTCTATCCTCATAGCTTCCTCTCTCTTCAGCCTCCCCTCAGGGGCTTTCTCACCCTTGCACACACACACACATACACTATCTAGATATGCAGACACATCTACATAGAAATACATTTGCATGAAAACTTGTGGCAGTCATATCCGTGTAGGTTTACTTCATCGTTCGAGCTGTTCTACATCTCTCTCTCTCTCTCTCTCTCTCTCTTTCTCTCTCTCTACGTTAACATTTGGTAGTCCATTGGTCGTCGCAGAGGGCGAAAATCGCCAGGGTGGGTGGGTTGGTTGGGTTGGTTGGTGGGTTTTGTAGTCAGCGCCGCGACTATACTCGGCAGTCATCACTCGGTCATCCTGCTATACGGTGCGGGATTTTGCACGATCCGTTATTACGAGACGTTTCTCGTTGCCGAGGCGGTAGGTATATTAACGTCATTCGCCTTCCTCAAATCCAAAACTACCCCCCCCCCCTCTCCCCTTTTCCGCATTCCCTCTCACCGTAAATACACTCGAGACAATTTTACATCACGTATCTCATTCTTGCACCCTCAATCGATGCAATTTCTCGATCATTCATCTCTTTCCTGGTCTCTATTTCGATCCAATCCACTCGATCTCCACGAGTTTGGTTCGCTTTTTTTTTCTCCCCCTGCCACTGCTAATGGCTCCTCCGCCGCCCCCCCCCCCCCCATCTCCCCCGAATTTCACATTCACACGATGCTGCATGCATTTCTCGCGTGTGTTCCGCGAACTTTTTGCCTCATATAATATTCGATCTTGCGGGCATCGCTTGTAATACGCTCTCGTATCGAAGGCCTTTTCCCCCTGATTCGATCGCGAAATGATTTTTCGTTTTCAACGATCTCGGGGGGACATCGCATTGTGGACACGGTGCGCGAGGAAAATGAAAAAAAAAAAAAAAAAAAAAAAAAAAAAAAAAAGAAAGTCATAGTGTCGGATGAAAGGTGATGCGAAAGAATCGTGCGAAATGAGAACGAGGAAGATGATGTGTTCGAGGTGAAAATTTAGTTTTTCTAATCTCCCGCGTTCGCGTTTTTTTTTGTTCTCATTGCGAAAACATATAGCTTGGGGTAGTCCTGCATCAATTCTTCTTTTCTATCTTTTCTTCGTTCGTCTTTTCGGCATAAAATTATCGGGGTGACCTGGTGACGCGAGAGACTGGGGTGTGGGGGCAAAGATGATGATGATGATAATGATTAAATAATTTTCTCAGTCATCGAGAATAGATCTTTCCTCCCTTTGCCCCTTCTTCTTCTTCTTCTTCTTCTTCTTCTTCTTCTTCTTTTTCTTCTTCTTGCTCGAGCAATGCGAGGATCTTGCTCACGTCGAGCTTTTATCCCGCACGCTTCGACTTCCCGTCGAAAGTCTTCGAGATTCTCCCCGCCTTTCATTTCTCTCCAATCTCACGAAAAACAAGAGAGCCAGTCGAGTATTTCGTGACGATTATCGTTAATTTTTTTTCTATCGAATCCAGCCCAGTGAAGAATCCATACGCGTAATCATAATGCCGATTCAATGAATCCAAATTTAGTGCAGCTCTTTTTTAATTTATTTTCCAATTTACTCAATGAAAATGCATCGAATCATGCGGTCAAAATCCTCACAGTACGATCTCTCTCTCTCTCTCTCTCTCTCTTGTCTCGCGAGACAATAACGAAAAAAAGAAAGCGTTAATTTTATAAATCTTACGACTGGCGGAGCGTTAATGAAGAGAGCTTGTACATCATGAACTCGCGCGTCGAGGGAATATGTAATTGAGCGTCAGTTATAGAAGTACATCGCGAATGATGGGTATATATATATGGGACATTCAGAAAAGCCACCGAGAGCTCTTCGGGATGATTAATCGAATTGACTAATTGGCACGAAATTGGCGCGATGAGAGGGGGTGCGCAGGGGGGGGGGGGAAGGGAGAAGACTTGACTATGCTCGTCTACTTAAATCGTACGTGTATATATTTATCCTGACGTTTCATGATAACTATACAGTCAAGGGTTGAGCTTGGACGTTGAAAGTGTCGAGGGGGGGCTCTGCGTTGAGGGTTTCCGGTGGCCTAAGTGGAGCGCTTGGATGAACACGTGTCCCAGTGTATCGGTTACGAGGCCTCTATTTCTCTCTATCTCTCTTTTTCACTCGCGACTCGATTCGCGAACCTCCCCCGTGACTTGTACACACGACCAAACACTCCAGGAGGGGGTGGGGGAGGGAGGGAGGGGGGGGAGGGTGTTTATCGAGCGAATTTTCCGCGTCCGCGACGATCCTCCGTCAGATTTTACTTTCGCGATATTTTCGAAAAAAAAAAAAAAAAAAAACACCTTTGACCTTTGCTTCGCAACCCTTTTCGATATCCCACAGGGCGCCCGCGACCTTAAATCGCGAGAATGGAAAAAAAAAAAAACGAAAAAATATCGAGAAAATTTTACGAGAAACTTTGAGTTTTTAGGATTCTTCGATTGACACCACAGGAAAACCTGAAGTGATCCTTTTGGCAAACGCCAATTGAGAATTGTTTTATTTTTTTTTTTTACTTCCTTTCTTTGCTCCGTTTCGACCCTTGGGTCCTTCCTTCTACGAATTCCCCTCGTGAACAAACTCGATGTGTATTTAAAATTTTTTATTCGAATATC
>OY751313.1:6758314-7003541 GCA_963564615.1 Rhorus exstirpatorius
TTTTCGAATTTTACTCCGGGCAAATTCGAAACTTTTCCCATTTCGATATCATTCGTATGTCTCTCTCTCTCTCTCTCTCGTTTTTTCTCCATACATCGTTTCTATATCGAGCATCGAGAGCCTCGATAGGTTTTTTATATGTGTGTGTGTGTGTCGGCCCCGTGGCCGCGAGTCTTGGGCAACCGGGTGTATCGACGGAAAAAGAGGCAATCGGAATAAAAAAGGAAAACAAAAAAAAAAAACAGGGAATAGCGTTTTGCCTGCTGGCAGGAAAAAAAAAAACGAGCAAATGGAATACTGATTTGGGGGGAAAAAATGGTCAAAACGAGCGAGATAGTGGAATAGCGAGAAAAGAAAAACGCTCGAATTCCCATGAACGAAATGAAAAGATAAAGAAAAAAAAAAAAAAAACACGTATCCAATTTTTCATAATTTTTTTGCCAATTTTCGAATTTTTTAAAAATTATAATTACAGGAAAAAAAAGATAGTGAGGAACTTTGAAAAATTTCGCCAAATTAACCCTCGAAGTTCTTGCATGGTAGAGGATAAAATTCATTATGGGATATCGCGATATTATTATTGTTATCGGTAAATTTTTCGATCGTGAAATCTCAAACATCAATATAATCGATTATTGATCAAAAAAATTATCAATTCAATATGGTCCTGGCGAAAAAATTTAATGAATTTTTAGCCTTGAGTCGAAAATATATTTCGAATTTGTCAATCAGCGCGTATTATAATAACGATATTCATTTCAAAGGACACGTAAAAGGAAAATCTTCCTCGCGGAAAAAAGCGCTTTCGTAATTTGTCCGGGAGGGGGATGAAATTTTGATTCGTCGTTACAAGAGTATCAGCGTTGCCCATATTAGCGTCGGAGCGTAAGAGAGATAGGTCGTCGCGGGGTCATGTTTTTCGCGTCTCTATACGATGCTCTTGATCGATCCTAGAGCGAGAGATGTAAGGGTAGCTCCGCGAATATGTGAGAACAAGGGAGAGAGAGAGAGAGCTCGCGGAGAGGAGGTAATTTCGGTAGAAGCGAAAAAGCATGAAGAATAAAGAGAGATGAAAATAATAAAACAAGAAAACATGATAAAAAGAATGTTATGTGTGGCAGGGTTTAGTGCACCGTGCCAAAAATCCCCGCCCTCGAAAAGTGACTAGCGTGCATCATTTCGAACCTTCTTTATACACTGTAAAAAATATCCTGAAATTTAATAAGATACAAAAAATGATGAAATTTACAAACCCTGGTAATGAAATTTAAATTAATTTATAAGATATGTAGCTCTCTCAGAATGATAAAAATTACTGAATTTTCAACAACTGTCACTCTACATTAATATTTTTTTATTAAATTCGTAAGACTATCTTGAAAATTCAAAATAAATTGTCAGTTCTTTGAGTTTTAAGTGACTATGTTTGAAATTTCATTACCATAATTTAAAAATTACAGCACGATGCATGAAGTTTACAAGAGTGCGTTATGAAATTTAAAACATTTTGATTTGAAATTTTGCAATTATCTTAAAATTCAAATAAAAATGTACCAAATTTCAGACCCGTTTGAAAATTCCAATAATAATGTAACCAAAAGTTGCAAACAAGTTTGAAAATTCAACAGACAAATATGCGTATGGAATCATTTTGCAAGAGATATATTTAATATAATAGCGTATATTAATTTTCACATTAAAAATTTTATATGTTAAATTTAATGTATTTTTTGAATATTAAATTTGATAATGGCTTTGAATTTTTTAAACTACGTATATTAATACACAATAATTTGAATCGTTGAATTTTAATATAAAAAAAAAGTATATGTTGATTGCTTCACACACTTTTCTATTAAATTTCAATAAGAAATTTTTAACAGTGAACTTACTCCCGCGTTCTTCGTGGCCAGCGAGCTTTTGCAAACGGTATTCCCGATTTTACACACATAAACGCATATATATATATATGTACACTCGTATAAACTTCGTGGAGCATGCCAGCAAAGCTTCGATATAGATACGTGATACGTCACTCGAGGAATCCGGGTAACCTCTTTTCAACGCGGGGCTATGGCCCCTTCTAGCTCTCTCTCTCTCTCTCTCTTTTTTTTGGTCTTGTACTTTCTGCTAACATCCCCTGAGAATGGCAACTTTCTTGGACGCGGATACGACAGCGATGACTTCTCAATTACACACTCTCCATCTCGTACATGAGAAATTTCACGATTTTCCACCCTCGCCTTATCGTCTCTCCGCGACTCCTCGCATCCTATTTTCTTTTATACATAGTTCGAGGGAGGGGGAGTTTGAACGTGTACATGAGAATTGAAGAACGGACGAGAAAACCCTCTGACGTTTTCTCTGCCAGACTATGCTCGCTCTTGGTCGTATATAACTCGAGGCTTTTCTGAGAGAGAGAGAAAGAGAAAGGGTGAGAGTGTAGGAGGATCATTAAGGTATGTGGTCTCTTCGCTTTTGCCGAGAGCGCCTTCCACGTTTATCTAGATCTCCGCTCTTTCTTTTTCTCTCTTCATTTTTCTACGAGCCTCGAGGGGCTAAAAGGGTACGAGAGGCTACTTTCTCGCGGGGCTGAGTAGCCTTCTCGAAGGCCCAGAGTAGATTAAGTAGCTTTTTCCACTTCGCGAATCAGGCCTCGTTAATTTATTTTTATTTTACTTTTCATCGTCTTTCATTGCAATCAATATATTTCTCACCATTATACTTTTAATTAATCCTAAAAAGGTTAGAAGGCTCACAGTAATACGAGTACTCGATTGAAAAAGCTTGAAAATCGATGAACATCGACTCTTTTAAATTGATCATTCGCTAAGATTTTATTTTTCTGTTTAATTTCTCACGAAGAGGTCTTCGATCCAGCTAATTTTCACAATATTTTATTCAATGTGCCAAATATATACCGGATATGCACAGCACGAGTTTGCTTTCCCCAAACTTCCGACTCGAATACCCTGACCTCCCCTCAATGTTCATTTTGCCGTTTCGTTGGCTAATCCTCAGCTGATGTTTACCGAGAATCCTTTCGGCTGTTTTGTTACATGTGACGTTCGTCATACATCCTCCTAATCGTTCTCCCCACGTAATTTCGAATTATCCAACTCTCCTTTCATCCCCCTTTTCCCCGTTAAGACCCTTCTCACGCACTCGACTTTCATTCTCGTCTTTTTGCCATTTCGTGTGTTTCGGCGATGAGGGGATGCCCTGGGACTCCAAGGATCCCGCAAATGCATTTCTCTTGCTACTCTCCGACAGTAGGACTTGCTACTTTGCTACTATGCATTTCATCCCTTATACCAAACTCTCCGCGCTCTATCTATATTTCTCTCCCTCGGTTTTCCTCAAACTTCCGGACAACTCGAGAATTCTCCGCACCGCGCTTTGCATTCTCCTTTCGTAGATATGTCTCTCGGTACTCTCTCCTCTTTCTTCACCGACCTTCCCCCCCCCCCCCCCCCCTCGAATATCTCACGACTAGCTCTTCTGATTTTCCGCCCTTTCTCGTTCCTCGTTCGTCAACTCCATACACGTATCTCAAGAGAGCCTCTCGGTCTCTCACGAAATTTTTACGTTGCTCAATCCGTTCCCTCTGGATAATCCTCCTCTTCTATTTCATAAAAATGAAGAAGAAAAAAAAAAAACCTACAAGCCGAAATAATTTCGTGTTTTTTTTTGTCGAATCTTTCCCACGTAAACTCTCGATAGTTCGAATTTATCCCTCGTGAAACAAGACCCTTTTTAGGAAACGCCGATTAGCCTTTTTTATTTTCTTTTTGTGGGGACTCCGAGTTCTATACGGGACGCGATGTTCTTTCCCTTCTCGAGAATCCCAAGTGTTTCCCCTCTTTTCGAACGAGACGAAATCCTTCGACGGGGTCTTTCATCGACGCTCGAAGACGTCAACGCGGAAACGCGAGACGGCAAAGTTATCAACCCAGACAGGAGTTAAATAAAAACGCGATGAAAAACTTTCTCGTACGATTTACCGAAAAGTTTCCTCAATCGCGTGTTGTCCGCGTCGTTGCTCTCGCGGGAATCTCGCAACTTCGTTAATCAATCACCATATCGCCTCTGACGTTATACATTCGCCCGTAATTAAATAAATAACGCGAATTGTTTTCAAATTTACCGACGAAAGTTTATCCATTTCGGCAAATCTTTGCATTGGAATGAGATGAACATTTTGAAAAATTCACGAGAATTTTTTCGATCGAAATTTTTCCAAGTATAAGAATAAATGTGGTGGCTCTTCAATTATATGAAAAAAAAAATGCACAACTTCTTGACGAAAAGATTAGGCGAATTTCACACAATTTTATAGAAATTTTTTTCGTCTTCGACATGACACTTGGGAAAACTTGATTTTACTTTTTTTTTCACGACCAAAGATTGGCCCCGCATCCTTGTGAAAAAAGCGAGTTCGTCGGCTTAGTTTTTCATCGAACGGGCGTACCACATACTGAGTCGTACTACTTGCTTACTTCTAGGCCAGCTGGTCGTGGTCGTCGTCACCAATCCCTATACATGTATATTTTTTTTTTTTTTCTTGCCTCGGCTTTCCCTCCTAACATTGCTATCGATTACGGCGACACACATACCGATGAGCTATGTTGACCAGAAAGAGAGAAAGAGAGAGAGAGAGAGAGAGAGAGAGAAAAGTGTGCTTTACGTTTCCTGTCATTTACTTATTGCGAACTTCGACTCGCTCGAGAAGGTCAAGAATCGTTCGAATAGGGTGAGGAATCGGTCTTCCCCTCTCGCACAAACACATCTATTCGTTCTTTGGTATCATGTATAGACATTTTTTGCACGAATGATTCAACGAAAATGCCTTTCTTCACCCCCGACGAGACCATCCATAATTTTTTTTTTTTTTTTTTTTTTGTCAAAGTAAAAATAATATCTCGAAGCAATTTTATAAAATCAAAGTAACATATCTCGTGTTCACAGCCCTAAATTTTTATCTTAAAATATTGAAAATCAAAAGAGTTATGATTTTTCAAGCAAAATGTGTCCGCGAGGAAAAATGTCAATGAAAATAATTGAAGTATAAGATTTGCTTTTTCGAATTTTTCCTTGGACTCTTAGTTTTTCGACTGCAGCTCATCGAACATTACGTTAGGCAACCCTGAATCCGCATTGTGACGGTATTAAATATTTGATATTTTTGAAAAAAATGGCGACGGACCACTTGCAAAAAATTCACGTTTAGTCCTTAAAATTTCATCGTTCCTAACTTGCGGATCGAACCGTACATCCTAAAAATTCCAAACAGGAATGAATTCATTGAGTAGCGTTCCATCGTTTTCATCGTTTGATGAAAAAAAAAATGAAAAGTCTCATAGGAGCGTGCACGAGCAATATGAGACCTCGGAATTATGCGATAGAGCAAAAAGCACGGACCGAGTCACTCGTATACGTTCCGCGTGTGGCCCGTTTGAGAATATTGTCGATGGTACAGGAGGGCGTGTTTATGCACCGATTGAGGGATATATACTTCTCTTTAGGATCATGAGACCTTCACCGAGCGACCCTTTTCCTAAAAATAGAGAAGACTCGCATTCTCCGCTTATCAAGAGCGCAATAGATAGAGCGATACATAGGGAGAACCGAGATGATGATTCCTTGCTGTGTATATTGTCACGGTATTATCCCACTGTACAGCAGAACATCAGAGTTTATAGATGAAACGTGTACGAGAAAATTACCCTTCTTGTTCGTGGTTTTCGTATTAACGGATAGCTGATAGCAGCTCGTAACTCCTAGCTCACATTTTCCCTTTCTCTCTCTCTCTCACTCTCTCTCTCTCTCCATACCGATCCCTTCCCCAAACATATTTGGTACAGTACGACCTCCCAATAAGAAACCAAAAGCCCCCCAAGGGGAAGAGTTTTTCCTAGAATTCGGATACCCCCACCAGGCGCGCGCTCCGCACTCACTACCTCTGTCTGTCTCTCTCACTCTTTTCCCCATGCGATCCTCTCGATAAGAAACTCTCGAAAGAGTTCCAATTTGTTTACAACGCCCATGCAAAAACGCGCACACACACACACTCACGCACGCACGCACACATTAAATTACACTACAATGTTAACTCTATTTTGCCCGAATAAAATCTCTCCCAGGCTGGTTTCTTCACCAGAGGTTCGCGCACAAAATTCTCGAGCTCGGAGCTCGAGTCGTAGTGGGGGAAGTGCTTGAGCGCGAAACTGGGGAAGGTTTCTTATTGCCGGGTATCTTATTCGGAGGTCGGACTGTATTTTAGTTCCCAGACTGTGTGAGCCACTGAGAAGATCAGCCAAAGGTAGAGTTGTTTCGTTATAGTTTGGGCACATCGCGAAGCTTTCAAATTGTTTTGGGAAATAAAGAACGGCCAACGGTGATGACATTACAAATCAAGCGAAAATTTACTCAAAAATTAATGAAGTAAATTGAAGCTCCTCTGCTCTTCTATTCCCCCGTAATTTTCTCTCGCCATTGACGCCGTTGATTGAATTGAAAAAAAATCAAAAAACAATGTTAATTTATTCGCAATATCGTTGCGCGTGCTTTGATTTCAATGAATTCCATTGATCGATCGTTCAATCAACGTATCACGCAATTCGCGAGCTCGCACGCAATATATCCGCGAAATAGCACACACTTTTCCCGATCCGAAGTTTGCACAAAGCGATGAGCAGCGCTCTTTGCTGGTTGCGCATAGCGAGTTCGAAGAGTTCCCCGGACTCTGTCCGGAAGGATGTTTTCAATATTCGTTTCCTTCTCTCCCCGTGTATCATTACGGCATAGTTTACTACGTTTAAGTGCACACATACACGAATTAGATATACAATGTGTGTGTGTGTGTCTCTCTCTCTCTCTCTACCGCGGTTGTTCGATATGGCTTGCCGGCTAGGTTGACGCAAATCTATGCACACATCCGCGCAGAAGTTGAGCACACGCGGACATTGAGAATTGTGAAAAGGAGAGGGAAGTCGCGACCTCCACTTCCGCTTCATTTGACTCACTGAAAAGCGTTATATTCCGCCTTCCGAGCTGCAAAAGCCTCCAATACGCTACCAGATATATACACATAGCACCCGTGTCTCATCTACATATATGGTGGGATACGAGCTCGACAATGCCAACCATGAGAGAGGCTCCCGGAACTTGGACAAAGTACACTCTGCTGTTCTTTCTCTCTCTCTCTCTCTCTCTTTACCTCTCTCTCTCTCTCATTTCGCATCTCTTTTGATACAAAAACACGCACGCGCGCACGTATTCATGAACCAATCGAAATGCTTTTTTTCTTCTTCTACTATCCTGCAAACTGTCCGAAACAATCTCGCACTGCAAACGAGACGAGAGGACAATTCTCTCGTTCCTCGCTCTTTTTTTTTTTTGCCCCCGCTCTCCACTTGCTAAAAATTTCATCAATCCCCCCATATATGCTCTCCATTTCGATCGATCGAAAACTCGTCCTTTCGCATCCTCGGTCCTCGATCATTCATCCCCTCCCCCCCCTCCCTCCGTCAATTTCAAATTTTAATTAGCCCTCGATTGTACGCTGATGTTTCTCTCTATCTCTCTCTTTCTCTTCGTTCTTGTACGCGCAGCAACCGTTTCCGGCGGTTACGTCAGACGATCCCCCCCGATTCAACAAAATCTCCCGCCACACGCTGAAACGTAGAAAAACAAAAGCTCAACGTTCCTCATTGACATCGCGGAGGGGGCAGGGTGGGGGAGGGGGTGTGGGGGAGGGCAATAAGAAAATTCTGCCAAAAATAACGCCAGATATGTCTTGATCGAAGTTCCTCCACGATCCTAGCCGGATCGCCGTGACGAAAGTGCGTTGGGTTTTTTTATTTTATTTAAAAAAAATTTTTTTTTTGGTTCTCGTTTTTCGTTTCGCGAAAAATGTGATATTTCGAGAGTTGACACGTAAAAGTCTCGCCGCTTGGGTGAGCGCGCGCGAGCTATGTCTTCGTCGAGCTGCAACAGCAGCAGCAGCAGCGGCAGCAACAACAAAAACGACGACGAGGAGCCCGATGATGTCGAGAATAATCGCGGCTGCCTCGACATCGGCCACGAAAACAACGATAATATCAGAAAAATTATCCTCCACCTTCGCCTTCTTCTTCTCCTCCTCCTCCTCCTCGTCATCCTCGAGACACTCGAATCGGTCACAGTTCTCTCATTTTTATCATCGTCGTCGGGTCGGTGCGGCGATCCTCGATTGTGCTTGGAAAGATTGCGGCTAAACGATCGTACACGCCCTCGATCGCGCGTAACTCTAAAATCGTCGATGCTTCATCGAGCATTGTACTGACGTCGCGGAGAACGAAAAAAATTCTCTCTCGTTAAATCGATAAGATACGCATAATATATACAGATATATATATATATATATATATATATATATATATATATACTTTCAACGAAAAGGGCAAAGGGAGAGGGAGGAAGGGGGAAAGGATTGACGATGAAAATTTAGACTGCCGATGATGGAAATAACGAGATCCCGGCGTACGCGTCGAATCTCCGTTGGACAGCAGTTCAGGTGACACGAAAGTTCATTCACTCAGGGCACACCCTCGCACCCTCGTCACTCCGACACACACACACAAACACACACACGCGCGCGCGCGTAGCGGATGAAAAGAAAGAAAAAGAAGAAGAAAAAACAAACAAACCAAAAAAAAAATCAGAAAGCTCAGAACAAATGAGCGATCAACCCCCTGCGTCCCTTGTATAGTTGACCCATCTCAGCCTCGACGGAGACACGACAGAGAGAGGGCAAAGCGAGGTAGGAAAATTTCGTGAATGAATCCAATGATAAGTGTGATTCGTGAAATTGAAATAATTATATACGCTGTCGCGGGATTCGTTCAATTCGCGTTATCGTTCTCGCCTTGGGAATGGAAAATCCCTCACGAGTTTCGAATGAACGAGTAGCGAAAAGCAGCAGCAGCAACGGTAGAAGAAAACGTCGCGGAACAAGCTCATTGGGCTTATCGCGAGAATCATCGAAACGTTGCAATTACGAGCCGTACTTTCACGATCGTTACTCGTTGCATCGTAACATTACGAGCAAAACTTGCCCCCTCAGACCATCAAGGGGTCATTATCTCGAGGACAAATCGGCAATACGCAGTCGAAGGGCGAAATACAAGAATCTTGAGAGTTAAAGGATTCGTGGCTTCGGCGAATCGCGGTGAAGTGTCCGTCAAAGAGACCGAGGGAACAGAACACTTTGGGGGGGGGGGGGGAAAGGAAAGTGTTTTTTTGTTTTTGTTTCGGTGCTTCAGTGATGTTTTAGTGTCGTGAGTGTCGAACAAGCGTGAGCTTGTTTTCTCATTGGAATTTCAATCGAAGACTTGTAACTTCCTTCGTCATGGTGCACCGTATCCTCGGGTTTTTCACCGTTTTTACGTTTCCTTCATTCGTGAACGCGGTGTTACCATCGTTGTGATATTAAAAAAAGAAAAAAAAAAAAAAACCAAAATTGGACTCTACTGCGAGAGCCCTCCGAAGAAAATCCAGTGTTTTTGTGTGTGTGTGTGTGTGTGTGTTGATCGAAGAAGGTCGCGTTCGAGGCTTCACCTTTTTCCCGCAGCCGGGTGAGAATCTCGGCGGGGAAAGGGCGAACGCGCGAGATCCGGTGATTCATCAAACGATTGAAGGATGCCAGGGGGTCGTAGGGGCCTGGTAGCCCCTCAAAACACCTTTTTGGAGAACATCATACGACGCAGCAGCAGCCAACGTGAGTTGCCACACTTTTAATAATCAAAATACACCAATCTATTTATATACTTATCGCTCGCAATCGATTTATCGAACTATACCGATGTAATAGCTCAGCTGAGCACGGACCTCGATCGTATTGCCCACCATTTAGAAATCTGGGGATTGTTTTTTTTTTTTGGTTTTTTTCTTTGGGCAGGGGAATCAGGGACATGGAAAATCCGCAGTTAACAAATTTTCATTACGATCGAATGATTTCACATCAGTCTTATGATTGATCGCACAATTTTCCAATATTCGCAGAATTTTCGTTGGTTCATCGTACACCTGTTCGTTTACCAAAATTAATCCCTCCAAAGTTCCGTGAAAATCGAGGCAAAAAATGATTCGCTTCTTTTTTTAAAACCTAAAAATGTCAAGCGATCGATTCATTTTTGGACAGGGTCAACCAAAAAAACAAAACAAAAATCTTGAATACTTCTGAGATATTTTTGAGTACATTTAGAAATCCCACCGTTTAGAAATCTGAGGATTTTTTTTCTTCGGGCAGGGGGATCAGGGACATGGAAAATCCGCGGTTACAAATTTTTCATTACGATTGAATCATTTCACATCGGTTCAATGATTGACCGCATAATTTTGTAATGTAATGGTCTTGTAATGTATTCGTGTACCAAAATTAATTCCCAAAGTTCTGTTAAATTCGGGACAAAAAAATGATTGGCTTCTTTTTTCAAAAACCTAAAAATATCAACCAATCGATTCATTTTTGGACAAAGTCAATAAAAAAAAAAAAAAAACAAAAATCTTGAATATTTATCAAATATTTTTGAGTACATTCCGTAGCTTTCAACTAAAAATACGAATCTTCATTCCAGTAAAATTAATTGATCGACGAAGCCTCGTTTGAATAAAATTCGTATGGATTTTATTGATTTTTTTTTTTTTTTTTTTTTGACGAATACAAACAAACAAAAAATGATATAAATAGAACGAACATGGTGAAAATTCGGCCACGTTCGCGGTTAATTTTATCGATATAAAATTAGTACGTACGAATGGTTGGTTGGCTGCGGTATAATATCGTTGAATAAGCGAGCAGGGTTAAAAGTCGTAGTGAAAGAGAAAACTAGGGTCGCAAGCTCGTAATTGACGATCGATAAGACCCTGCCGTGATGCAAGCTCTCCTCTACCATCGGCGTGCATGGTAAACGTTAAAACTCAACGTAGACGACCGTACATTATACCTCAATGTATATATATATATATATATATAATGTGTGTGTGTGTGTATGTGTGCTCACTGGCTGTAGTTCAAAGCAAACCCAAGTAACCCATAAACGAGGGACACAAACTTATGATATTTGGCATTGGATAGTATAGCTATAGGTATACAAGTACATTTCTCTCTCTCTCTCTCTCTCTCTCTCTCTCTCTTTACATTTATGTATATGAACGAAACCGGACAAACTTTCTCGCTGTTTGTCTGTCCTTGCACCCTGCACAGCTCTCATAATCAGAACTTTTCGATTCTCGAAACATCGATTGTTAATTTTCATTTTTTTTTTTCATTAATTTGATTTCCAATCAAATTGCCTTCGCCCAAATCTTACTTCAATCACGTAATTTCATCGTTCGTTTATTTATTTTTTTATTATTTCAAATTACATGATAATTAAAATTTATAAATTCTTAATGATTGTTTTAATGAAAATTTACAACTCTCGTCACTATTTCGCTCGATTCATTTGACGAATTATTCCCTGCTCCGAATTCGTCTCCCTTCGCGTCGATAAGCCTCAACGCTTCTCATCTTGACCTCCGAAAATTCAAGCATTCGCACTTCATTTTTCCTTGCTTCATCTGTGCCCCGCATACTACAACGCGCACTACACTTTCTATTATTAGCCCTCTGTTGGCCTTATATATATATATATATATATATATATATATATACACACTTTCCTATTCTTTTCTCTTCTTTATTTTCCTACTTTTCGTGAATTTCACGAGGACTCGACGTCGTGTGTATACACTCGCAGAGTTTCGGTGTCTTCAGCTGCTTTGAAGAACCGAGAAAAAGAGGAAATTTTTTTTAGAAATTACTTCGTATTCATCGCGGATTCGTAATTAGTAGTAAAAAAAAAAAAAAAGGGAACGAAAGAAACGAAAAGCAAATCCTGAGACCATCAGCGAAAGGCCAAAAATTCGATCTTTCCGATTCGTCGTCCATGTTTGACCTCGTGAAGGATAACACCGCGCATATCCTGCACTGTTAAAAATTTCTGTTGGAAATTTACAAAAAATGTACAGGAAGCAATATTCGGGCATGGTATTGTAAAATTTACTACACATTTATGAAGTAATTTTAAAATACTTGCATTGTAAATTTATTGTACATTTACAGCGAAGTTACTAAACATTGGTGTAGTAATTTTAGCAAACTTGAGTATTATAAATCAACTCATGATTTGCAAATTTAAAGTGTATTTGTCTATTAATTTTGATGTGCATGTACTTTAAACATGTCACAATGATCACGCAATTTTACCAAGCATGTACACATTAAATTTACTGTACTTTTACAGTGAAGTTACTGAGCATTAATGTAGTAATTTTAGCAAACCTGGATATTATAAATCGACTCATGATTTTTATTTTTATTTTTTATTGCAAATTATAAACGAACATGAAATATATCACTTGCAGAAAGGTTCCGCACACATATTTTGTCGTTACTGAAAAAAAAAAAAAAAAAAAAAAAAAAATACGGCACGGATTACTCGATACGATTTTATTCTCCACACAAAATTCGAGTGCATCAAATTCAAGACACTATTTAGTAATTTCCATAATCACTTCAGTTATTTTGCTATACAATTTTGTGAATTTAAAAAATTTGATTGTAAAATAGAAACAAACGCACAGCAAGTTTGTTTGCATTGCTAAATTTATAATTTTAGAATACTTCAAATGAATTTCCTCCATCTTGTGTGTGGTAAATTTAGCAAACTGTTGAGCCAATTTCTAATAATGTGTAGTATATTTACAAATGAAATAAATTTGCTGCGCATGTTTGGTAAATTTAAGATACATTTAGTGGAGTTTAATGGAATCAGAAATCTTTATTGCAATTTCAATACAAATGTATAGCAATTCATTTTGCTGTACTGAGTTTGCAATACTATGCAGAAGTGTCACAAAATTCGAGTGCATCAAATTCAATACACTGTTTAGTAATTTCAATAATCACTTCAGTTATTTTGCTATACAATTTCTTGAATTTAAAAAATTTTATTGCAAAATAGAAACAAACGCACAGCAAATTTATTTGCATTACTAAATTTATAATTTTAGAATACTTCAAATGAATTTCCTCCATCCTGTGTGTGTGGTAAATTTCGCAAACTGTTGAGCCAATTTCTAATAATGTATAGTAAATTTACAAATGAAAAAACTTTGCTACACATGTTTAGCAAATTTAAGAAGCAGTTTCATCTTTCTCGAACAAATTTTAGTAAAATCAAAAATATTCATTGCGATTTCAATAAAAATGCATAGTAATTCACATTACAGTAGTAAATTTGTAATTTTGCAAGACTTTGGTGTCGTAAATGTGTAGTAAATTCGCAATCATTTTTAACAGTGTGAGATAACTCGATGAAAATCGTCTCAATGCAGTTTTTGCTTTTTTTTTTTGTTTCTCTTCATCATCCTGAAAATTCAATGAGAGTCTCTCTATGCACGTATATAATGGCACTCTCTCGACTCTTTTTTCTTCCCTCTGTCCATCTTTTTGTCCGTACTCTTCTCGCCCCTCGTTTGAATTCTCTCGGGACACGAATTAACGAGCACTCCGTGCGATGAAGACGTCGCGGAAAGGACTTTACTTCGCTGTCTTACGTTTGACAACAGGGCTCATCTCCCGCGGTAACGCCTTCAGGCGAAAACACCGAGAAATACATGTATATAAAAATGTAAAAAAAAAATATATATATGTAAATTAATATTAGGTTAGCCACGACGCAACCAATTTCACGAGGCTTGTATATATATCATGTACTACTCACAGTGTTTTTCACGCCAGAGTTTCTCCTCCATCAGCCCTCCTACGCGTTTCTCTTCTCTTTTTTTTTTCAATCCTCCTTTTTTTTTCATCTCTTTTACTTCTTTTCTCTGATGCATCTTTTTCGCTCTGCGGTCCAACACCCCCAGCGCAGTGTGCCGTGTTACATTTTACTCGGCTCTTCAGCATCGCCATAACCGCGACAGAGAGAAAGAGAGAGAGAGAGAGAGAGAGAGAGAGAGAGAGGGATAGAGATAGAGATGATTACAGGAGACCTATATATCGTGTTCTTGGGTATAAAAGAGAGAGGAGTCGGAAAGATTAAGAGCCTGAGACTGCCAACCCCTTCTTGTGAGCGCTCTTTATCGAGCTGTGTGGAGCATATCGTCCAGCTGCGCGCATGTTAGAACAGTTTCTCATATTTGTCATTTTTTTTTCCTACTTTTTGCTCTTTGCGTTTCGCTCCACACGATTTGTCATTTTGTTCTTCTTCTTCTTCTTCTTCTTCTTCCTCCTCCTCCTCTTCTATCCTTCAGGATGAACGAGTCAAATGTTAATGATGACTCTCATGTTGGAATCGACCTGCGTCCTAGATTCTCCGTTGATTGACCATTGATGCACATTGCTCGAACCAAAAAAGTCAATAATAAAATTATAATGTTAACGATTATACAATGCTGGCAAAAGAAAAAAAAAATTACATCGCACGTTCTTTTTTTTTCACTGTAAAAAATATCCCGAAATTTAAGATACAAAAAATAATGAAATTTACAAACCCTGGTAATGAAATTGAAAATAATACATAAGAACTTGAAATTTTATATGTAGCTCTCAGAATAAAGAAAAAGTAGGTACTAAATTTTCAATAACTATCACTCTACTTTAATATTTTTGTAATACATTTGTAAGACTATCTTAAAAATTCATAACTAGTTTGAAAATTCAAAACAAATTGTGAGTTTTTTGAGTTTTAAGTGACTGTGTTTGAAATTTCACTACCGTATAGGTCGTAGGTTTGAGTCCCCGTCGAGGAGAATAAAATCCTATCGAGTAATCCGTGCAGGATTTTTTTTTTTTTCAGTGTAACCCTTCTTTGACCTATAACAACGACAAAATATGCGTATGGAACCATTTTCCAAGAGATATATTTAATATAAATAGCGTATATTAATTTTCAAATTAAAAATTTTATTTGTGAAATTTAATGTATTTTTTGAATACATTAAATTTACATACATACAATACATACTTTCCTATTAAATTATTATTATTTTCTATTAAATTATTATTATTAAATTTACATAATTTACAATACATACTTTCCTATTAAATTTCCAACAGAAATTTTTAACAGTGTTACTTCTAATTACAATTATTTTAAGTTTGAAATCTCATAACCCTTCGTTTTACGATCGATCGTTAGAGTCGGTGGAGGTCTTGGTTAACTCTCTCTCTCTCTCTCCCTCTCTCCTCGAAGCTGCAAACATCCGTTGAAATGTGCAAACGCATATATATGTGTATATAAGTATATCGGTTGGATTTGTTTGCTGCGATACATGCATGCAGCGTCATGTTTCGTATAAGGTTTCGTCCCTCCGCCATTCCGCCATTTCCGTCTAATCTGGTAATGACACGAGCGTAGGTAAGAAAGCCTTCGTTCCTTTTCGTCAAAATCACGTAGCCTCGTTCTCGTTTCTCGAGCAAAGGGGAGTAAAGAAAAGTGTCACAGAGAAGAAGAAAGCGAAAGTTTTACTCCGCTGTTGCGCAATTTGGTGACCAATTTTTTCTTCTTTTTTTTTTTTTTTGCTCGACCATTTCGTATCCGACTGTGCGCTGCTCTTTAGCCGGGGCTGTTGCCTAATTATCATGATAACTTCATCGTTTCTTTTCTACGTTCTTCGTTTGTTCTCGCTTCGTCGTCGTCGTCGGCTCCCGCATACGTGTCTCGAGTGAAACTTGAACTTCGCATGTCGAGCTCAGAGACCGTTGACTGTGTCCTCTCTCTTTGTCCAAACAGCGTCTAATTATATAACAGCCCTCATCTTGCATCACATATACTTGGCGCAGTATGAGAGTACCTGGTATACAAATGTACAGGTATCGTAGATTTTTGTTGCAATGCACGAAAAAGCCACAGCCTTGTATAAACATATTTTTATATACGAGAGACCTTAGCCCTCCCCCAAGGTATTACGTATATATATTGCTACGATTTGTACGTGCCACTACCATATAGACTCACATTTTGCGGTGCCTATAACTCTCTTTCTCTCGCGTTTTCCTTTCGCCGAAATTTCGCGAAGCTTACCCGCGCACGTTTTGCTGATACGGGGGTCTTTTTTTCTCTTCTTTTTTTTTTTTCTTTCCTTCTACCATGTTCAGCGCCGCGTACGTGCGCCGGCCACTAAATTGTAACTTTAACCCTTGCGAAGGTTCATGAAGCTGCCATTTGCGTTGAATAAAAACGTGTACTGGGAATTTTTTCAAAATTCCAATTTCTTCCATGATCCCCTACGAAAAATTTACACGCGAGACAATATTGAACGAACAGATTTTTCTCGTTTTTTTCTTTCGCACATCATTGAATTACGTGTGACAATAATAATAATAATAATGCGTAGCAAAGGGAAAAACGTGAGAGGAAGGAAAAATATGTTTCATTCCGGTTACAATTCGTCCAATCGGTGAGAAAAAAGCGCGAGACATTCTTCGCGTCTCTCTCTGTTTTAGCCGCGAAGGAAATAAATGATTGTCCGCGTAAAGGACCTCGGGGGGGGGGGGGGGGGGGGGGGGGGGGCAAGGGAAAGGCTTGAAACGAGATGCTTTTTCCTCAGTTTTTTTTCTCGCATTCTCCATCTTAACGGCAACGTGGAGAGCGCTATATAGCCATAGCGATGACTCTGGTAGCCAAACGTTATACGTGTAAGTGCAAGCTTCGTGAATCCGTGAGCTCGTATATTATATGTTCCGGCTATTCGTTGGAACGGAGAGCAAAGGGGATGGGAGAGGAGAGCGAAGAGAGTAGAGACGACAGAGCCGGGTAGAAAAAGAATATATATGGGAATGAAGGAAAAGCCCCCAAGTAGAGAGAAAGGAGAGAGAGAGAGAGAGAGAAAGAGAGTGCATGGTGTAAGAGAGACTTGTATTTTCGATCAAACTCTGCGCTCAGTGATAAGGGTCGGGAAAAAGAAAAGGCTTTTCGGCAGAAAAAGCAGAGACGAAGCAAGAGAGAGAGAGAGAGAGAGAGAGAGAGAGAGAGAGAGAGAGAGAGAAAAAGTTGTCGAGGGTGCATGAGAAGCTCTTCTCATCTGTTCTCTGTTGGCTATAGCGCAAAAGAGATACATCTGCGAGCTTCCGACAGAGATGCATACATACATATATGTGATATTCCAGGTGAG
Organism: Rhorus exstirpatorius; assembly: GCA_963564615.1. Lineage (NCBI taxonomy): Eukaryota > Metazoa > Arthropoda > Insecta > Hymenoptera > Ichneumonidae > Rhorus > Rhorus exstirpatorius. The sequence goes on from OY751313.1 coordinate 6,775,520, forward strand.
TTAGGACGGGGTGGTTTGATCAAGGATTGACAATTATTGACGCTCTTTTACTTTCCTTTTATCTCGTAAATAATGCAGTGAGCTTACTGAATTCAGACTACTGTGTGAGTCAATTCAAACCGCCGCAAAGTTCTCCTTTCGTATACAGACCGCGTATAATCAACTTTTCCCGAGACTTCCAGCGACTCAGAATCGAAAAGAAAACGGTATTTTGTTTTCCAGACCCAAAAATCCAACTTTGTGATAAAAATGGATCCAAAAGTATACAGCAGACAAAAATTATAAAATGGCAGTCATAGCCATATAGAAGGGACTTGACATCGTGGAAAGAAAGTAAATTCTGGATGAGCCTAAAAACAATCGCTGACTTCCGGCAAAGAAAACTTTCCGCTTGTCATGGAAAACCCTGTGTGTACTTACGGTATATATATTGTATGGATGCGTTGATCCAAAACCCGCGAGAGAGGATCTGCCGTTCGGTAGCTTTCGTCCAAGTTCGGATTCTTTCGTCGGGTCATTGGGTCAAATCCACCGTCATACATGGGGGTCAAACCCAACTCACACACACACACACACACACCCTTATATGCTGGAGTAGTCGAATAAGTGACCGTTATACGCGACCTTTTAAAAATCAAACTATTCCCTCGTGCTCTTTAAAGGGACGGAGAAGCCCTCAGATCCTCAACCCTCTCGAATATATTGCGAAAATTCATGGTTGTGATTTGAACTCGCAGTTATTTTTTCTGTTTTCAAAAGCACGAATTTCCACATTGCTATAATGACATTGAAAATTTTATGAAAAAATTCGTTACTGCATGAAACTTGTATCAACATAGCGAAGTGTTAGTAAAAATTACTTTAATTAGGCAATAAAATGATGACGGTTTCAGTTTGGTTTTTTTCATTTAATCAGATAATCCTATTTTGCGCAATTATGTTTATTTTCAATCGAAATTTGAAGAAAAAAGATAATTGGACGTTCGTCGAAAAGCATTTTTTCGCATTTTCCCTCGGGCTTAAAATAACACTCGCACACGGAATCGTGTGGTTCATCCTGATAGGATTTTTCTTCCTTCTAGTCCGGGGATACACGAGGTGGAGCAAAAAAAAAAGCTATCTCCTCTTTACCAAACTACAATTATCGTCTCTCCCTCGTTTTTTTTTTTCTACGTTTCCCCGCAGTGATCGCGAAGCTCGATCGCGTGTGTGTGGGTGGAATTTAAATTTTTATCTATGTATATGCTGGTATGCATCCGCATCATATATATAACCACAAAATCATGAGAGAATAACGAAAAGCTTTTTATTCCAATCTCTACCTCCTGTGTGTCTCGCAGTCAATTGGTTTTTATGGTCAAACGTCCGTTATCCCTCGACCCTTTTTATCGTCATGTGAAATTCACGATTCGTTGAAATTCTGTTTTCTCGTCACGTTTATTCTTCACCAAATTTCTCTCTCTCTCTCTCTCTCTCTTTCTCTATTCTTCATTTCTCTGTTTTCTATTCCGGGTTTTGTCAAGAGTTCGCGCGTCAACGAAACCGCAAATTTTCCTCCTTTATCGCCTCCGTATACACAGGGGATGCGGTAACCAGAATTCGCTACATGCAACTGGCTAATAATATACATGCATAGTCGATTCGATGGTGCATAACGGGGAGGTTCTGTTGGTTGGGCCATGGTTTTCCTTCCTCGTCTTCGTCATTATCGTCGACGTATGGGCCATCAGAAGGGAGGACGAGCGCGTTGTATACGCGTTTCTCGTTCACAATGCAAACATCGCTTACCCAGCAGGGTACACATTTATGTGCAACCCTATCTCTCTCTCTCTCTCTCTTTCTCTATCTCTCTCTTTCTCACTCTTGTATTCTATCCAACAGCATGCAGCGATCCCTTTCATCGTTCACGCTTCCCGGGAACTCACCCCCCGAGTTTTTTGCGGCTGCCGGCCCCGTTCTCCACCTCCGCAACCCCCGGCGATATGCAAGCAGCTATTTTTAAAACACTGTATGCTTTGCACGACGCGCAAGCTTTGCATTCGAGACTCCGTCGCGGCCGACCAGCCGCGAGCTTTTTCCTCCCCTTTCTCTCTCTCTCTCTATCTCTCTCTCTCTCCCCCGCTGCTTTTCTCATTAATTTTGATTTTTCCAGACCGTAACCTACCCCCGAGAGGTATAACGAGGCTTCCGGCCGACTCAGTCACTCACGACTTGCTGATATATACCCCTCCCTGTGTGTTTTTTTTTTTGTAACTTTTTATCTTTCCTCTCTCGGGTTTTTCTTTTTTCTACCGGTTTAATACCCTCGTACAATATACATAATGGCTTTACCCCCTCCCCCTTCCCCACCCCTCGTTACCTCTTTGACTTTTTCTCTTTCAATTTTGTCCCTCGTATTCGTGTTTATCCCTGGATTCAACATTGCATCTTATCATGACCGAAAACACCGCGTTTAACGGACATTCATATACATCGAGAGTATGTTATTTTTTTTTCTTTTCGTTGAATAATCTAAGGAGGAATTTGATCGCTATTGAGAGTCAGATGTAGTTAGTGAAATGTCAACTTTACTCAGAGGAAAATTGCACTTTATATTCGTTCGGTTTAACGCTTGACTGGGGGAGAGTTATCGATCGCATTTATGAGCCTGGTCGATCAGATTGTCGATTGTCGGTTGGAGAGTTCACACTGAGCTTTTGCCCTGAAATATTAATGATTTTCCATCATGATACGAGGAATAATTGTACGAACAACTTTATTTCGCAATAATTGTGCGATTAATTATTGGAAATATTAGGAGGAAACTTTATAGTAGTTTATCGAAATTTTTCCTTCTCTCCCTCTCTCTCTCTCTCTCTCTCTCTCTCTCTCTCTCTTCATAAGTTGAAATTCCATCGAATGGTTCTTCTCTCAAGAACTCAGAGCATCCTTAATCTCTACAAGACCGGGAGCCGATATATTGGCTCGAAAGTGGTGTCATCTTTTTTGTCATTCAATGCATTGACATAGACAAGACAGTTCTAGGACTTTTAACTAAAAAGTCGAAGAAAAAAGGCCCGGTCCTGTATAAAGGTTAAACTCCTCGTTATAGTCTTCCCCATTCTTGATTATTGCTGCCTTGTCCATCACCATCTCACCGCAGAACTTAACTTGAAGCTCGAAAGCCTTATCAATTGCTGCATAAGATTTATTTTTGATCTGCGTCGCGATGTGCATATCACTTTGTATACAGACGACGGCTCGACTCGGCTGTCCGTAAAAGCACTAGGCGTTCTTACGTCCTCGGCATAACCACGTTCAACATAATTCATCGCAAATCGCGGCCGTATATTCTTGAGTTATTTATACAAGTGCAACTAGCAATTACGATCTTCCTCAACGAAGACCTCTCGATCCGTTCCTCATTTCTGTCACAAGTGCCTATCACCATTCCTTCTCTCGTTCTGCTAGGTATATTTCTGGGACTCATTGCCTAAGCTGATTACGACCTCTTCAAACCCTGATATATTTAAGTGTCGTCTCTGTATGCTCACCTGTTCGCCTTGGATCTCGTCGTGTAACAGTGATTATGCATTGTAACATTGTATTTTGATTATCTCTTAATTTTATTTTCGCGCGAATCTAGTGTATCATTAATCTCGTTTCTCTCAGCGCGAGAGAGAGTGTCTTAAACTTTTCGATCTCAAAATTAATTTCTAATCCTAATTATCATTAACTCTTTACCACTTTGTTATCTTTCTTACCTTCTTGTATTATAATATTTTGTTATTTTGTATTGAAAAAGGCTTGCCACGGCATAAGTAATAAATAAATCAATCAATCACTCTTTTTTTCTCTCTCTCTCTCTCTCTCTCTCTCTCTATTCAGCATTTTTATTCGAGCACAGAATAAGATACATACAAAGTATCGAGAGATGCGATATTTGGCCTGGTTCCATTTCAAACAGTCCCCATATGCCATGTTTTATTGCTATCGGTTATTGTATCCTTGTTTTTGTTGTTGTCATCTTCGGCTTCATCGTCGTCGACATCGTCGACGTGTTTGGGCTTCAGAAGCCGCAGAGGGAATACTATAATAGATATACAGGTGGGAGAAGCCCGTGTCTGGTTTCCTGTACATATCTGCTAGGGCGAGAAAAAGAGATAGATAGATAGATAGAACATGTTTTTATTTTCCTAGGGTAGAGACTCGTGGATATAAACGGCGATACATTATGAGTATATATGGAATTAATTGAGCAATTAAAATTAGCTTCAATCTAGTTTTAGGCATGTGTGTGTGTTGCATCGAGTTCTCAGGTGAGTGCAGTAGAGTAGGACAGCTAAAGTTAGTGAAGAATCCAGAGAGCCTTATTAGCGTGAGGCAATGAGGAAATTTTTAAAAGTATCGAGAGAGGCCGCGTCACGCACTTCCGGGGAGAGAGAGAGAATGAATGAATGAATGAATGAATATATATATTTATGCCATGGACAATAACCGTAGGCAAGAAAAGAAAAAAATACAAAGTAATAACAAAAAAGTTAAGAAAAGAGAGAGAGAGAGAGAGAGAGAGAGAGAGAGAGAGAGAGAGAGAGAGAGAGAGAGAATTCCAAAGCCTGATAGCGGAAACGGTTGTCGATTTTTGATACGCTGATGTCCTACATGCGGGTGTCACTAAATCGGATGACGGTGCACGAGATGGCAGCTCTTGCCTTGATAGGGTAGTGCGGAGTATTAATTGGGGTATTAATGAGTATTGCGGAGTATTAATTGAGTATTAATTGGAGTATTGGGAGAAGAATTGTGGAACTCGATACTTGAGGACCCGATAGGTTAGGAGTCCAAGAAAGTAGTACCGGGGTTCCAAAACCTTGAGCCATTTCAGAAAGAGAAAGAGAGAGAGAGAAATATAAATTGAGCAGAAGCCCTCTCTCCACTTCTTCACATCAAAGGCATTTTATAAGCTCCACGATGGCAATATTTATCCAAAAGAACAAAATACGATATGACATAAAATTTATGAGACACTTAAAAGTTAGTCTCGAGGATCAATAATACCATTATACAAACGATTCGAGTTTGAAAATTCTCATCGTAAATATAAAAATTGAAATATTATTACTTTGTTTTCCAGCTCGAATTTTTAAGCTTCGACCGAAGCTTTTGAAGCTTTTGAAGAAGTCTTTTTATTTTTTATTTTTGGTAATCCACTTTTTAAAAAGAACCTAAAAATAACGTGACCCTTAGACTATTTGCTCATTCAGCCAATTAAGGTCGAATTCTCAGCCTTATACATGGGGCCTCGAGGCGAACATCGCAGAGCTGCCACTTTTATTTAATTGCATAAATACATTTTTTTTTTCGTCTCAAATTAGAATTAATAATAATTTTTTTTTTTTTACATTCAAAAGAGACGTATGACGGTATATTTTGGCTTTCTTTTAAATATATACGTATTATTCGACGTGTATATCGCGTTTCAACGGGGTAAAGTAACAAGGGCCACAAATAAGCATACAAAAATCGAGCGTCAGTACTTGACTAAAGCTCTCGTACGATGCTCGAGGAGCAGAGGAAGGAGGTGAAAAACCTTCACGCAGAAAAACCCCCGGAGGCTTATCTTTTGTCGTTACCTCTTGTTCCGCACGCTTTCCCTCGTACCGTATCGCGAGAACAAAACCTCCACCGCGCCCTCTCCCGTTACAATACCTCCGTACCTATTTTCCTTTTTTTTTTTTTCCAGCTCGTTCTTTCGTTATGCATTTGGTCAGCGTTTTTTTTTTTTTCCAAGCTCGAAACGCGAGATTTTCGTATCATCTCTTTATCGTGCAAACTTTTTTTTTTCACACGATAGTCAGCAGATTTGAGATCGAGAATTTCGTGTGAAAAAACAAAAATCTCATCTTTCGCACGAGGGTGAAAAAAGTATAGCGCTCTCGATGTTTTCTCGCGAATTTTCTCGTAACGATTCGCCAGAATTATCCGTCAGTGTAAGCTGCGACAAAAACTGCTCTCATGCATTGTAGGGTCTCAGTTTTTTTTTTTAGTAATAAAAAAAAAAAGGAAAGAAATAGCAAAGTTTAACGAAATGCCGTTGTAATTCTTGAGGCAAGTCGTTTAAAAACGAAACATGCCTTTGTTTAATCCTGCAGGAAAGTGTAACGCTCTGCAAGTTTCACAATGCATATATATGTATATATATATGCACGTTTATGTATATATGTGCACTTGTAAGCGTGTAATTTTCCAGCAGCATACCTTTCCCATCATTTTTACACTTGTTTCGAGACCCTCGGTCGTTACGAAGTCAACTCACTTCTCTACGTGCTTGCACACACCCATTGTTGGCTTTGTACACACACACACACACACACATAAGTTTTTTTTTCTTTCTACTGCTCTCTTTCTCTCTCTACTCTCTTTTTTTTTATCTCCTATTCTTTTCCTCCCTCGAGGGAGGAAAAACTACTCGTACGTGTATCGGTCGCCGATAGGAAACTATACATAGAATCAGCAGCCAGCACATCCTCCCTCTGCAATACCATCAGCCCAGGGTGTTATTTTTAGCGTCGTTATACGCCGAAGTATAACGCGGCAGTTTTTTTTTTCCCCGCGTATTATTTTTAAAACTATCCCCTATATAGGAGCTTTCCTCATACAGCGACGTGACATAAAACGCAAAACTACCCCTTGCCCCCTGTACATTCTCCGCGGTAGTAACCACAGCCACGCCAGTTATAATTAATCGACGAGATGAGAAAGCTCGACGTTGAATAAACCCGAATGAGAGACAGAGAGAGAGAGAGATTTTGATCCAAGCCCAATTTGCTGTTGATGTATCGATTGTTTTTTTTTTTCCCCCGTCTTCCATTCGTTGTTTCGCAGCCCCGTTGTTTTTCCCAGAGCCCCAATTTCATATGTTCGTGTACACGTTGTGTGCGAAAGCCGCTGGGCTTATTCGAGACGGGGGAAAACCCGATATTGGCTCTGCGGTCATGTATACGAGCCATTCAAACATACTTCGGTAACGTAAAAATCAAACTTCTTGTTGGAAAAAAAAAAAAAAAATATTCTTGAACTTTAGGAATAAAGTCCACTAAGCCACTAGCTGGTGGTGTTCGCCATTTTAACCCTAGAACCCTACAATCACTTTTCGTACCCTTATCCCCCACACTGGGGAACAAGCGTACCCCAATTGTCCTCTTCATTCTCAGAACTTATGTCGTAAGCCAGCGGTCTGTCTGTCATTTGATATATTAGCTTGGAAAACCTGGTCAACATCATAAATTAATGTATACAACTCAAAACGTTTGAATTACGTAAATATGCATAAAATATACTACACTTTGATAAAAAAAAAAAAAAAAACAAAAAATTGACTAACCTGCCCAAAACACTAACGGGAATCCCAAACTGGTTAATAAATGCACACCCCCACTCCGGATTCAGAAACGTACCGCTCGGCAAGAGAACGCTCACCGAGGGCTGAACCTACTTGACTCTCTACTCTCACATAGTTAAACTAAATTATGAAACTAACCCGAAAGAATCGTCTGCTAGCTAAGACGGGGTTAGCTAAAAAGTACCCTGGGGTATACATTTGTTACCCAGTCTGGGGGTTTAGGGTTAAAAAATTTTACAGATCGACAGGATAGACAGGAACATTCTTTTGGTAATAGAAACATGCTTAGAATTTTTGTCTTTTTCGTTGTGCTCGAATTTTTAGTAAACTTTTCTCCCCCCCCCCCCCCCTGTGGGTAAGCTCATTTCCGGCATGTGTATACTTGCTCAAAATTAACAGGGCGTATTTCGTATCGCTCTCTGATAGCGTCGAAACAGCGTGTGAAACACGTGTATTTCCGACACACGATGCAATCGTTATTCGTTGAGTCAAAAGGGACACACAGCAGGGGTTAAGAAAAATTCGTTGAGGCTGGAAAAGAGTACAAAAAAAAAGGAACAGGTTCGAGATAGCCATGATGACGTTCGCGAGGTAGATGAGGAGAATCGAACATAGCTAATAAAAAAAAAAATAAAAAATAAAATAAAATAAATTGGCGGGATCAAACGACGAAGGTTCATGACACGTGTATTCTTTGTGGTATGAGAAGATAAAACGCAGATGTAGAATCCGACGTTTCGTTTATTGGATATAGTCGTGATGGGGAAAGCCTTTTCTGCTTCATTCCTCGTCTGTCTCTCAGCTGTCCTCTTTTTCTTTCTTCGCTTTTTTTTTTCGCTTGTTTCTTCTTCCCTTTATTACTATACCGGACGAACAAACGCGGACGTTCGATTGTATCGGAGAGAAAGAAAAAAACGAGAGACTGAGAATGTGTCGAGCACACACACACACACACACACACACACACACACACACACACACACACACACACACACACACAACAGTCCAAAGTAACCGGACATTGTAACTGATCGGGGATAGTGGCCCGTTCTCCCTCCGGGCTCTCTCCGGCCTTCGGTATCGCTCGATCAGTAGTAACATCCGTATACGATCAGACAGTTGAACTGGAAAGTGTTCTCTCGTTCGGACAGCCCGTTTTCTCGTAGATCGAATAAACGGCACATGCGTGGGAGAGCGAATGAAGTTTAGGAATTCGTTTTTTTTTTTCTTTTTCCCACTTTAGCGTATAGTTACAGGCGACGATACAATTACGAAAACAATAATAACATTGATATCGTTACGAAAATCATAATTGCGAATAATCATATCGACTAATATAAAAAATCATTGCTGCAGCGGAATACTTTGTGTATTTAAAAAAAAAAAAACATATTCTCATCAAGGGGGCACACATACGTTTATAAGGCCTTTATTTCAGAGGCCTATTGCGACAATAAGTGATGGGATTAGGATGGAAATGATAATTTGAGTAGAAAGCTTGGATCATTGACATACAAAATGTCTCATTGACGTTTTTCAAATGAACATAGTACACAGCTGTAATTGGAAAGTTGGCAAGTCACTGCGAAAAGTTTGCGAGTAGAATATCTCCGGGACCATTTGACCGATTTCAATGAAATTTTGCACAAAAATTGCCGAAGTTATATTCACTTTGAAATGATGAACCGCCGGAATTTTGATTCATCGACCAATAAAAATCAAAATATCAAGAAACAAATATTTACACCTCTGCCAATTATGGTCAATTGTCAATAAAAGTCAAAACTTTTTTCATTCGCCAGATTCTTTCGACATATGTGATCAAAATTTCAGCTCAATCGGGATATAAGTCTGTCTTGGGAAATCCTGCGCGCAAGCATTTCGCAGTGATTCACCTAAACTTCCCTGTTACAAGCTATACCGCATGTGTTTATTTGAAAAAAAAAAAAAAAAAAAAACATCAATGAGACATTCCGTTGGCAATGATCCAAGCTTTCTACCGAAAGTATCATTTCCAATCAAACCCCAGCGCGCTATAATGTTGTGACAGACCTCTAAAATAAAAGCCTTAGAGACGCATGTGGCTCCTTAATTCGTTATGCAAGAGTCCATTGTGCGAGCGCAGAGCAGTTTTTATTATTTAGATTCTTTCGTATACGCGATGAAGATAATAATATTCCGTGGGGTATAGCGTATCGGATATGGCTTTGTGCTTTGGCGGAATAAAACGAAAAAAAAATTTTGTTAAATAAATTCGTTCGTTTTACCATTTTTTTTTTTTTTTTTCCACGCGGTGTATAGTGGCAAGGGGTATGGCCTCGGGGCGATTGCATAATTCACCGATGAACCTGTGAACCTCTATGCATACAAACTCACCTCTACCTGTGTGTATATATATATATATATATATATATATATCGCTTATATATTACATCCGATACTCCGGTTATATACCACACGCGTGCTGAACTACATTCTCGCTCCCTTATCCGCTCACAAGCTCGAATAACAAATGAAGGTAGATAGGATCGATATCGGTGTTAATTACTTGTCAATAGAAAGCTTTGCGTTAGTCCCTTTCTCTCCTTTCTACCCTTTGAATCGCCTCTCCTCTCTTTGCCTCTCTCTCTTTCTCTAGTCCTACTACAATTGCCACATAACAGGAGTGAACCACAATTAAGTAGTCACTGCTATAATGACCAGCGACTATACGTCCGCGAGTACACTGTGCCTACACGCATGTCCCGCGCATATTTCTACCGATTTGCGAAATTAATACTTCATCCTCGATACTCGAAAGCGTTGAATTATCGAAAATTAATTTCCCGAAATTGAGCGTCTCGTTTCATAGCTCGATTTATTGAAACGAGGTTTTTTTTTATTTATTGAAACGGAGCTGGGTCAATCGAGTGACAAATAAATTCGTAAGTTCGTCTCGACTTTTTTCATAGATCGATGATCGCTTAGACTTTTTAAAAAAGAAAAAAACAAAATTAACAATATTTTTCTTAAGTGTACTAAGAATTTTTCATCGCTCGATTGACCACAGACCGTGTGAGGCTGTCTCGAGCGAAATAGAAAAAGAAATTAATTTTCGAATTATACGCGAATACATGTATATATTCGTATTCGCTGTGTCAGTAGTAAAGTTACGTATAAGTCAGACATCTCGTATTCACGTTTATGGGGGGGTTGTACGATACGTTGGAGTGTTGTGAAATCAATTTTCATTGGTAACTGGCAAATCGAATTTGTGGCTTTGTGTGTTGTTGTTGTTTTTTTTTTTTGGCGTTGGGTATCCGTTCCTATACGCGATAAAGAGGAAACGCAGAAGGTCCCAGCAGGCTCGTGCTTTAGCAAATGCATAATTCACACCAGATGGACGATGGACAGTGAACTACTTCTATCTAGCTTTTGATATACGAGCTCTCTCCCTCGCCCTACTATTAGGTCCATTCACGTTTGCAAGGATACATGCAACTGTATACAAGAGTATATGGTATACGTATACATAGTAGATTGGCTGACTAGACATACATATATATATATATATGTATATATATAGGCCGTAGTTTCCAACGCTCTCGCGGGGAATCTCGGGATCCCCTTATCGGTGGCATTTTGTGGACCATAGAATGGACCACACGAGCAAATCGTAAATCTCCCGAGCAACTTTGGCACCGTCGTACTAAAACTATCCGACTTTTGGTTTGGTCGCCCGCATTTCTGCTCTCTCTCTCTCTCTCTCTCTCTCTCTTTAACCAATGTTACTTTTGTCCAAAACTATCCACGGTATCCCTCTCTACTTTGCTGTGGAGCGCAAAGTCTCCAAGAGGAATGAACCCCAACGACCGCGGAATCTCACACGACCAACATAGATCCCTTATATATATATCTCTCTTTCGTTCCCCTCGCGATCGTAAAGAACACTCCGTTACGACTAGTCCATGCTCACCAGAGGACTTGCACAAAATATAAAATATATAGGAATATATTTTCGAAAAATTGAGATTGATTATGATTTCTTGAAAATTAATTGACCCAAAGTCCCTTGAGATTGCGATCTGTATTTTTTACTTTTCGTCGACTATATCCAGAAAAATAAAGCAGTCCAAATAATAATGTTCAGGAGGCAGAACTAAGGGCTAAAGAATTGCCCTTTTCATATATGTAAGGCTCGTGGCGATGTCTTGGAAAAAAAAAAAAAAAAAATAAGAGCGTTTTATCGGCCCATTTGAGGAGAAAGAAGTTTTGGTCCCTAACATTTTACTTGCCAAACACCGGTATAACATATTTTCTCCTTGTGCCTCGCTTTTGTCGGTTTCTCCGCCTCTGCGCGAGGGGAGAACGAATCTCTATTTCTGTCTCTGCGAAGTAGAGATCTCCCGTGAATAGTCGATCACACAAATACCTTTTGTATCGTTCACGAATCTCGAGTATTTTCCCTTCCCTCTCTCTCTCTCTCTCTCTTCGCTATCAATCCGTCTTTCCCGGACGAATATGACGCGTCTTGGGTAACCGGATGTGACTATAGACAATGGCTCGTCGACGCTATACGAGCGCTCTCTGTTTCGTCTTGACACACATATAACATTTGAAAGGATCTCTCTCGCGTGAAATCGCTCGTTTATACCAACTCTTATCAAACGGCAGAATTCACGGTCTGTATGAATCTTGGGGAAAATGATAAAAAAAAAAGTATTATCGAAAGACAATTCTATCGATATTCATATATTTATTTCGGTAAAATTAATACGATGATAGTAATTATTATCGTTTGTCAGTTAAATTAAATTGAGAGACTGTTTAAAAAAAAAAGATTAATGTAAGAACGTTGATCGTTTTTATCGTTCTTTTCGTTTATTACTGCGGTGCAAAAAGTACCGCAGTAGTTGAGATTCGTGTTGGGGGGAAAAGTCATCGCGAGAGAAAATTATTCAGGGATTTTTCCACCGCTATATCCTTGAACTCTTTATCTGTACCCCGTGTGTGGTGTTCCATGACTTTCTCTCATATCGCGATGCTGAAATTTTCTCCACCTCGTTCTATATCCAAAGAATCACACCAGAGCACATAGTGCTGGTATCCTGATCTATGTATATATACACATGGAAAAGAGCCAGAGAGAGGCCATACAATATCTGCTCTTTCTGCGATGATATTACCTCTACTCTCGTTCCCCTTTCACCCTCTCATCTATATGCCATCGCCCATCTCACACATGAAAATTTCAAGACCCAACGAGCCTCAGCCAACCTCCAATTAGTTTTCCAAGGTATATACACGCGCGCGCGCACACACGAAGTTTCCCCCAGATCAGGTTTCCTAGTCGTTTCGAGCCTCAATCCGCACGCACTGGGCAAAAAATGTGTAAAAATGAAAAAAAAAAAAAAAATGGTTTCCCCATCAAAATGATCAACAATGGAAATATTTGTGACCATCAAACTTAAGGCGAAGTCGCACATGTATACCACGTGACACGTGAGTGCTAGAGAGACAGCTGAAAATCCTTAAACGTACTTTCTCCCAAACGACGCAACTTAATAAAAAAAAAAGCTTAGCCACTTTTTGCCAACATATTATACTGCAGTGGCTAAGCTCATTTCATCCTGATCACTTGTATCATACCGGAGAAAGTAGAATTCGCGTTTTCGATGTGGTCGGAGGGTGTGATACATTGCCCTAAAAAGCTTCAATGGAGTTTGCGGGAGATTAAGAGCGTCGGCAGAAACCCTATGGCTTATATAACCCTATGGCTTATAACCCTATGACTTATAACCCTATGGCCCGAAGGCACTGCAGCCAACTCTGCGTGAAAGTAATTTATCATGAATCGAAAAATCATGAAATTGAAACGAATGAAGTAACGATAAATGAATACTGCTTAACCCTTTTCGACAGTTCGGAATCGACAAAAGTTATTTTACATTGCTATAAATGAAAGAAATTCGATTCTATGGTGTAAATAATTCGCAAAAAAGTCTGACAACAAGGCGCGTAAATTTCTTACGCTTGGTATATCGTCAAGTGTGTGCAATAGCCACGGGCACAGGACAACAGTTCGGGCTCTGTCGAGCAAATTGGGCGCTCAAAACCTAATCCAACTGCTTCGGCTCTGCAGCGATGCTGCCGTGATTATATCCCCCTCGCTTTGCATCCCTTTTTACCGCGCGAATAACTATATGAATTCCGTTGGGGTTCATTGAATCGTATTCATAAACTAAAGTGTACACGATCAATCTGATTTTTGTCATGCATGCTCAATTATTATTCACCTACACTGTATTGACATAATATTTTTCCAAAATTTTCTCAAACATTTTCTCCGGAGTTTTAAAGGAGCAAAAACCGAAATTTCTGATTACGCCATGAGAACTCTCGTGTCAAAAGAGCCTCGTCAGACATTAAATTTTCATGTGAATGGTTTAGATGAAAATTCTCAAATAATTCAGGCACATTTTAACAGTAGTATAGTGAATATGTGATCAAAAATTCAGATTTTTCCGTGCATTTTGCTCTACCTGGTGAACCTCCTTAATGGAAAATCGATTGGAAAAACGACTCAAGTACACACATACACGATTTTCAGACTAATAATCTTGCCTTTCTTCCTCTTAAGGTAGTTCGGTCGAATTGAGGTTCACGTTTAACACCCTGTTTTTTGCATTTAATCAAAAGAGTTGACCTTGCTCTACATGTCTGCAAAATTTCAAATTAATTTACCGTGTAGTTTTTGCGTAATTAATAAATAAGTTAACATTGCTCTTATGGGGCATATAAGGCTCAGATGACACGCCAACTATCGAAATTTCAGTATACACGAAAAACTAATCGTTTAAGGGCAAAAAAAAAACATACCACAATAATGGTTGATATCTATAAAAGATATTTACCAAAGATTTAAGTCGATTTATCGTACGGTTTTTTTTTATTTTAATAATTAATGCGAGTCCGCGGTCTCTGTCCTTGTCATACACCGGATCTGCTCGCTAGCAGAAGACTAGGGGAAAAAACATGTGAAAATCGAAGCTAATCCGCGTCTCACTTCAGATTCGATGAACGCCAGCAAAAGTGGTTCCGAACAACTGTCACATTTGAGTTGTTCGGCAAGATATACAATGTCAACTAGACGAGTTCCGAGTTCATTGCATACTGGCCGTTGATTCAACTGTACTTGCCTCGAGACGAGCCTTTTTTCTCCCCTGTTCTTCATTATACTGTTTTAAAGCATACAACAAAACTCGCGAATGCAATCCAGTAACTTTATGCGTAAGGTTAGATTAGCTCGCTCCCTAACGTAGAGAATGAGTCAAGTTGAGTCTGTCATTATTCCGGGTATTAATTATTATTAACTTATTATTTACACCCTAAAAGAAGGTTGTAATATTTTTTTATGCAACAATTCAATTTATCATAGCTTTCATATGGTTAAATTGTACGTAAATAAATCTGAATTACGGATGAAATTTGACTTCGGCCAAACTCGACCGAACTACCTTAATTGTACTCGGTATAAAGTCTGATGATGTTGGTTTATGATACACTCGTTCGATCGCGGTATATGCATATCAGATGCAACGCCCTCGAAAATCATACGTGCGGTTTGATAATCGAGAATTCCCAAGCATATTCTCATAGCACACTATGCGTGTCAACGAGAGGAAAGCTCTCGGCGAAGTCGCGGTGCTGTATGGGCGCGAGAACGAGCGAGAAAGAGCCATTGAGTGTGAACTCGCCCGATTGCCGGATGGTCTGTGAATAATTTCCTGTGCACCGGGCGCGAAGCTATAGTTTAACAAGTAGAAGAGAGAGAGAGAGAGAGAGAGAGAGAGAGAGAGAGAGAGAGAGAGAGAGAGAGAGAGAGAGAGGGAGAGATAGAGAGACCAGCTCTAAGTGCCTCGCATATTTAAGTGTCTCACACACGGTCTGATGCCCTCATCTCTATGCTAACACAATATCTCTCGTCCGTTTCCTCTACCCCGCGCATATACGAGCGTATAAATCCATAGCAATTCCTGAACGACGTATGACCGAGGAGCGAACCATTTGTCCTCCGTTATCCATCGGGTCATATCGTAGTTGCTAATCAAGTTTTATTCATTTATTTGAGTATTTTTTTTTTAATACGTTTTTCCAATTATTTCTTCCTCACGGAGAAAGCATTGTTTCATGAAAAAAAAAAAACATTTCGAGATTTTCATGCCAGTTAAAAATGTCCCAAAAGATCGAGAAAATCATGTTTAGAAAACATCATGATTGGGAAAATCATGTTTATAAAACGTCATGATTAGGAAAATCATGTTTAGAAAACATCGTGATTAGAATAATCATGTTTAGAAAATCGTGTTCAGAAAATAGCATGATTAGAAAAATCATGTTTAGAAAATCGTGTTCAGAAATAAGCATGATTAGAATAATCATGTTTAGAAAACATCATGATTAGAAAAATCATGTTTAGAAAACATCATGATTAGAAAAATCATGTTTAGAAAACATTACGATTAGAAAAATCATGTTTAGAAAGCATCGTGATTGGAAAACATCATGTTTAGAAAACATCGTGATTAGAATAATCATGTTTAGAAAATCGTGTTCAGAAAATAGCATGATTAGAAAAATCATGTTTAGAAAATCATGTTTAGAAAATCATGTTTAGAAAACATCATGATTAGAAAAATCATGTTTAGAAATCATCATGATTAGAAAAATCATGTTTAGAAAACATTACGATTAGAAAAATCATGTTTAGAAAGCATCGTGATTAGAAACATCATGATTAGAAAATGATGTTTAGAAAATCGTGTTCAGACAACAGCATGATTAGAAAAATCATGTTTGAAGAACATCATGTTTAGAAAAAATGTCCGGACGCGCATGTGTGTGTGTGTGTGTGCGTGGTACCGAAAAATTCAAATCCTTCTACCTGGAGAACCGCTTGAGCAATCAACTTGAAACTTGGTACACAGCTAGAACTTTTGTTCACAGCGATTTTTGTTTGAATCCCTTTGGAATTTTTGATTTCGCAGGATTTTTAATTGTTCGAGGAATGTCCGTGAGCGCTCTATAACTTTCGTAATTTTCCGGCTATCGAGCTAATTTTTTTTTCCCCCATAAATAGACTCAGTCACGAGCACCGTTGGCATTGAATTTGGCAAAAATCGCTCGAGGAATTTTGATCTTTGAAAAAATGGTGAATTTTTCAAAAAAAAAAAAAACGTCTCCGATGGCTCTGACTTTTGCAAATTTTTGGCCATTGCTTCTTTTTTTTTTTTTTGTTCGCTGATTCATAAATTCTCATAAAATTATCGCTGGATTCTCGTTGAGTGACAAAATTTCCGATCAAACAAAATCTTAACAGTGTCTTTGACGGCATCAACGTCATTTTCAGCCCCGATTTCGCCTGAAAGGTAAAAAATTCTTGATATCCATCATATTTGCATGGAGACCTGAACAGGTTTGATCGAAATGCGGGGGAGTGTTCTTCCCTCTCTCTCTCTCTCTCTCTCTCTCCTTTCTCAATATCCTTGAGGCATATGCGTCGTGCTACGAGCATTTTCGTTCCAAGGTACGGGGTAGCAAGTTCTCGCATAGCGAGAACGATCCCGAGGCCTCGTCCAACTTTTTTGTCGTCCAAACGTCATCTACTTCGTCGTCGTCGTCGTCGTCGTCTCCGAGCTCCTTCATTCTCGCAAATATATATACGGTGCGGATATACGACACGCGATTCAACAAAGCCCTCGCGCTCGCTGCGCCATAAATCAACCTTATAATCCTTGCATTTTCGCGTTCGAGGCCTCCGGGGGAAAAAAAAAAAAAAACATAACAAAGCATCAAAAGCTGAGAACCGAGGGAGAGAGAAAAATTGCACGAGGGTATGCGTGTGGATTTCTGATATCGCGATATCATTTTCAATAAAAGAAAACTTCTTGAATTATGAAAATGAATGCTAGGATCAAATGGCACGAAATAATATTTGAAAAAAAAAAAAATGAAATTTATATTAAAATATTTCAATACTTCATTTCCTATAATTAGCTCCAAGGCCCGAATCTGGTTAATCCGGTATTTCAATTTTTCAATATTTCTCTACGTTAATCGATCGTACGCTATACGCGCCCTTGTGACGAGTTTTATAATAATTTTTCGCGAAATATTTATAATTTTATAAAAAAAAAAAAATTCTAACGAGCCCACGAGGGAAAAATAATCTATCCTGGCCTGCATCTCGTTGCGATAATTAATATGCGACTTGGATTTTCCTGGAACTGTCGACCTATACGAAATATTATAAACCGGTTCACGTGGAATTTCAATATATGCGCAACTCGCTGGAACGAATCACGTATGCACATAAATTAGCGCATTATGATGTATTTAAATGTTCCGGGGTGTGCATGTACGAAGGAAATGCGAAAAAGGGCACGAGGCAGCGTATAAATATACGAAATTAGAGCGAATCGCGAGGGGAGGGGGGCTTAAGTGCGAGAGCCGCCCTTGAACACGACATACGAAATTTCCCTTTTAACCCCGAGCTCTCTTTACACGCTCGTTTCGTTTCCTCCCTCTAATTTCATGCCCAATAAGTAGAAACACACGACGACGATTATGGCCTACAACGATTATGCTATTGAGGGAAATTGCAATCGGGAGCCAACAGAGCGAAAGGATAATTATTGTGAACGAAGATGAGGAATGATAATTACGAGACCCCGAGAAAAAGAGCTCATATTCGATTTTGACGAACAGCGTGATATTTGAATGAACAATCAGTCGTATTATTCCTGTAATTTGTGTCACGGTATTTTTGTTATTTCGTTTTTTTTTTTCCCTCTTAAAAAAAATTATATCAAATTATTCCTTTTTTTCGTTTGTCATTCTTCCCACCTCGGATATCCTCATGGCCCAGTCATTTTAGCCAAAAAAAAAAAAAAATAAGATTCATAATTCAATCTTCTGCAGAATTGATTTTGGAAAAGGTTCAGTGGTGTCCCCTGAGTGTAAAACTGTTTTATCAAATATCTCGTGAACCGTGAATCGTAAGATAAAAATAGTTGAGACTTGTTTTGTAGATAATAAAACTCTTTACAACTTTTATTTCAAACTTTTTCCTGTACAGTGAATAGTTTTTTATTTATAGCGCGGTAAACTTTTCCGAACATCGCAGTTTTTACTGTCACGTCAAAACGGTTAACTACATATTTAGCTATAACCATGTTTGGAAAAGTTTGTACAGGAAAAAGTTTCGAATAAAAGTTGTAGAGAATTTTGTTGCCTACAAAAAAGGTCTTCACTATTTTTATCGTACGATGCACGGTTCACGAGATATTTGATAAAAACGTGTTTGCCAAGATGGCGGCTGAAGCTCGACTCCCCCTCCCCCCCCGTGCTGCCAACTTGAATTTACACTCAGGGGACACCCCCCTGAACCTTTTCCAAAAGCAAAATAAATTCTGCAGAAGATTGTAGAAAAAAGTGGCTAGAATGAACGGACTATATCAGTTCTAATCTAAACTCGCGAAGTTTCTCGTATTAAAAATATGGGCATTGTGAAGAAATAAAAATAGCCGTGTGAAAAGAGAAAACGCGAGAAATGAAGAGCCATATATACGCTTAATTTCTTGATCATAAGCCGGAATTTGATGTGGATTGATCGACGAACGTTCGTCGTTTTAAGCCCAAATTACGTGTCATCGCGAAGAGGCACTTCACACGAATATACTATGCACCCCTCTTATACGAACAGGAAACTCCAAAAGTTCTTTGTTCATCTGTCGGGCCCTCGTAGCGGGGTATAGGAAAAAATAAATAGCAAACAAGATATTTTAGGACGAAAAAAAAAAAGATAAATGTTTATCAAAGTGATACGAAGATTAATTTATGTTTATTAATAATGTTTTTTTTCTTCGTACTATTTTTATATTCCATTGATACTTGGTCTCGGGTAAATTTAGCTCTATTGATTTACGAAGTATCAACGATTATACTATTCATGGAATTCTGACGAAATTATTATTATTATTATTCGGAAATCTTTCAAGGGCGCTCTCGTCGCGATTCCAAATCTTCTTATTACGTCCACGAAGTATACGCTCGATAGGGTGTACTTCGCAGGTGAAAGGTTTCGTAACCCGTGCAAACAAACGTTACACTCTTATGTATGTGTATATATATATATATATATATATATATCCTCGGATTACAAGAAGTTTATCATGCGATGTTTAGATTCCATGCCAGAAATTCTAATCTTTCTGTTTCGTTCGGTACACAAATCGAAAAACAAAAAAACAACTTTTCTCATAAAGTAAAAAGTCATTGGAAAAAAAATTGATTGACAATTATCTCGATCAAATGAAAATTTCCGAAAAAAAATAATTGATTGTAATCATGAATCGATGAGATGACCGATTGAGTTTAAACAATAATAATTCCACAAAGATATTAAAAAAGCAATTTTGAAGAAATTAATTTACCGAATATTCCGAATTTTTGTAAATTAACCATTACCTTTGGTTTGCTTGTATAATAGTCTCAACTATCTTTAAAAAAAAAAAAAAACCGAGATACTTTTACTTCGTAGAACGATTGCAAATTTTTTTTACGAATACGTCTCGATGGAAAAAAAAAATGTAAAAAAAAAAAATTGCGGAATTGCTGTGCATGCCACACCGAGCTATGGGGGAACAAGAGAGAGAGAGAGAGAGAGAGAGAGAGAGAGAGAGAGAGAGAGAGAGAGAGAGAAAGAGAGAGAGAGCTCGGTTAGGGTCAAAGTGAGACCCTCGTGTTATAGAACAAGAACCTTGACCCGGCTGGGGTGTTACGTATACTATTTCTCGCGATCAAACTTCGCGCCCTCGCGACTTTCTCGCGTGTGAATCAAGATCGAGAGTAGACCTTACTCTTTCTCTCTCTCTCTCTCTCTCTCTCTCTTTTTCTCACACACATAAACTGGCGTCATCATATATGGCTGACCTTACCTGCCTAGAGAGATCAGCGAAATCGGCGTGCATGCACATTTATATATACATATATATATATATATATATATATCGAGCATAACTTCTATAAACGCGCGATAATCAAGTCTACAGGTCTCTCAGGGTCAAAAGCTTTCTCAGTAGGCGCAAGATTTTCGAATATACCAATGGGGGGGAATCCCCGCTGCGAAAATCACAGACGAGAGTAAATTAACCGACTCGAGACCTCTCTCTCTCTCTCTCTCTCTCTCTTTAGTTTTCTTTGAAATTAATTCAAGATCCTCGTCAGTATTTCCGCTTGAAATAATAATAACAAAAATATCGAATATTAAATTAGTTGTAACATTGACCATTATTCATATTTTTATTATAAAGTGTGAAAAGGAAACCAGGGTAATCTGAAATTTATATTGAAAATTTGGCAAAAACGATGTTTTCGTTATTCATAAATTCTGCAATGTAGATAAAGCAAAAAAAAAAAATATTTCCTCATTCACCCTTGAACACGTAAATGCCGATCGTAAAGACAATATCTCGTAATATAGTTGACGAATGAAATTCGCAAATCTTCCTGCCCACTATATACGCGAATACACGAATATAAGTTTAACCTGAAAGTGAGAAATGACCCTGGAGATCGCGAACGTGAGCTTTTCATCGCACGCGCTTTTATCATAGATCGAACTGTCATGCCGGGGTGCTCCGTGCCGTTGCAGCCCATTACTATTATATATATATATATATATATATATGTACGAGAGAATAGTTGTACGGATGCACCCTCCAATATGCTGTCCCAGCTGAGGCTGATCTGAGGTCAGCCCCGTGCGAACGATATCTTCAATGTCACTCTCATTCTCACTTTGAAACTCGAGGAAAGAAAAAAGAAGAAAACATATTGCCTGAGAAATTATCGATTATGAATTTCCACGAATGATATCGAAGTCGATTGATAAAAAGTGACAAATTGTCCATGATCAATATACGACTCCAATGTTCTATAAACTTCGTTATAGCGCAGTATAAAGCATTCGTACAGAGCCACATTATTGAAACGCAGAGAGTAGCCAGCAGTATCGCAATTCTTTGTGGTTTCCTTCTCGATGTGTGTGCTCTTCGTATGGGCTTTTGTTCTCGTCGTATTCCCTACTTTCCTGTTTCACCCACGAAGTACATAGTCCAGTCATACTAGCCATTTTTTCTGCAATGTCCCGTATGAGTGTAAATTTAAGTTGGCGGGACGCGGGGGCCTCGAGCTTCAGTCACCATCTTGGAAAACACGTTTTATCAAATATCTCGTGAACCGTGCACCGTACGACAAAAATAGTAGAAACCTTTTTTGTAGATAATAAAATTCTCTACAACTTTTATTTGAAACTTTTTCTTGTACAGTGAACAGTTCTTGATTTATAGCGCGGCAAACTTTTCCAAACATGGTTATTATTGCTAAACGGTTGACGTGTAACAGTAAAAATTTCGCCGCGCTATAAATCGAAAACCATGCACTATACGAGAAAAAGTCTTCGATAAAAGTTGTAGAGAATTTTTTTATCTACAAAAAATGTTTTTTACCATTTCTGTCGTACGATGCACGGTTCACGAGATATTTGATAAAACGTGTTTTCCAAGATGGTGGCTGAAAGCTTGACCCCTTCAGGGGACAGCCCTGAACCTTTTCCAAAAAGCAAAATCAATTCTGTAGAAGATTGTACTATAAACTTACTTTTTTTTTTGGCTTAGAATTACTGGACTAACAGGTTTGTGTATGTCCCTCGTGTGCTGTAACTCTCGCGGTTGAATTCGTCGGGCTGCGAGGTATGTTCGCGAGTGCACACACGACTGCCCGGACATTCTGCGGTCGGCTATCGTCCTGTTATCTACCAATATATATATATATATATATATACAGATAACCCTCTCATAGTCCTTGCATCTATACGATTTGTACGTATAGCCCGAATGTGCATCGGGAAGAGAGGAACTACCAGGACTTGCGGTAGACCAGGCCTTTGCTCTCTAAACCGCGTGTACAGAGATCTTTGTGGCCCCCCCTGCGTACTCTCGTTTCGTTGCTCCAAATTTTACGAATTAAATATACTCTTACTTATTTTATCGTAGTTATTTTTTCCAACGCCATTTCCTTTTTATTATTATTTTCGTAAAAAATGCGTCGTTATTTTTTTACAAAAGACATGTAAATTAGAGTCCAGCATTATAGCGCGCTGTGGTAATTTTGTTACCCTTAACCCACTCACCCAATAGGGACGACATTGCGGCTGTGTGTTGAAGTGCGCATGGGTTAAGGACCCCCTCCCCCGCTTCCCTCATCGAAAGGGTCAAAAGATACGTTCGAGATACTCGGTTGTATATATAGCAAGTTCTCGCTCAAGCTCTCCGGCCCACACTTTATTGGCCTCTAAGTAGTAAAGTCCATTAAAAAGTCCGCCTTTCTCTCGCGGTCCCACGCTATTCTGCAATATTCCTGCGGTGTATACGCTTTTCTCCGCTTGACCGCCCGTTTTTACGAACATTCTCGAACTACCCAGCACCCTCGTCCAAATGTACAATCCTTTCCTACAACCGTCTCTGTATTAATGCTGTTTTTTTTTTTTCTATTCTTTTCTTCATCGTCCTTTCATCTTGTTCTTTTTTTCTCATCAATCCATGCTTGATCAGTCATGATCCATGAATCTTTTCGAAGATTGAGGATGATATTAACGCGTTTCACATATGGAGCACTGATTAATTGACTATATAATTGTCCTCTTGTCGCGTTTTCGTAATTTTTCCTCTCAGCTTCGAATTCTCTCTCTCTCTCTCTCTCTCTCTGAACAATGCCGCTCTGTCACACACGAGATCGCGCTTCACCCCTGGCTGCGCTTCTTTTTCTCGTTGTGTTGACTCCACCAACCTGTAACCTGTGAGGGATTCGCGAGAGGCCTCAGTTTCCCTGACAACAAAATACCACCCGAGAGAAAGAGAGAGAGAGAGAGGGGTTAGGGTTACAGTTCGATGGCTTTCAACAAGTATAGAGAAAGAGAGAATGAAAGGAGAGAAAGAGAGAGCTTTCGAGAGTGGATGACACTCGATCGAAAAGTGCCTCGTTGTTACAAGCCCGGGGCGATGGGGGAGACATTTACCCTCGTGCATGGTCGAGATTTGCACATACATGTACTGACAGCGATGTAAAAAGGGCGTATGTCGTATTGTTTGAGATAAAAGATAATTCAATCTGAGGCCTCTCTTCGTTTGCCAACAATCATTGTATATATATATATATATATATATATATATATATATATATATATATATATATATCGTTATATATCGTATTCTGGTACTTTGGATCTCGATGATACTCCTTTCGCTTTTTTTTTCTCTCAGCATTTTGTCCATACATTCATCCCAACTCTCTCAACCACTTTTCTTTCGCGTCTTCTATCATCCGCAAAATCTTCATCCCCTTAACGATCAGGCTCTCTTCATCTTTCTCTGGGCAAAATACACACTCAAGTATTTCTCCTCCATTTTTATTAAAAGATCAAGAGGGTCTCACACTTTTCATCCCAATAAAATCGAAAATAATACACGTATGTGTGTGTTTTTCGTGTGCATACGACAAGCATATACCTTTTTATATTTGTGAATAAATATCGTGATAAGACGAGTAAATAGTCAATCGGGCGTAAAATATATTTATCTATGAACGTAACAAGATAGAGAGAGAGAGAGAGAGGAAGAGACGGAGAATCTTGCCAAATTGCTGTGTAAATAAAGTTCAAACGTCGTCTCACCAAAGCGCACGAATTCGCCTGTATATATACCTGGGGCGTATCAACCCTTATTTGTGGACAATTATTTTTTTTAATTTTCATTCGTAATACGATTTTCGTTGTAATTTTTTTTTTAATTTTTATTTATTTTTCATTTTTACAGCTTTTCTTGCTATCATGAATATTTAATTATGTCAATTTCGAATGCAAATTAGTGATCAGACATTTTTGGCACTCAAGATAAATCAAGGGTTCTTCGAAAATTAATGAAAAATAAAAGATTCGCCAATATTGAAGAATATTAACTTTTTTTTTTATATCGACGTACTAAATACTTAAAAAAAAAAAATGGTGACAGGAAAGTCCCACGTATAGACGCTTCTCGTGCAGGAAATAAACGATTGAGAAAGATTACGGAGGAGCTGAGAAGGAATAGAGAAGAAATATTGTATATCGTTTAAATGCAAGGATAATCGATGATGGTTCGTGATATAACGAGATCCGAAGATCCTCCATCGTTTCTTACCCTAACTCGATGATATCCCTCTAATTTTCCTCTCGTACTCCCTTCTCCTCCTCCTCCTCCTCCTCCTGATCTTCTCTCTTCTCATTTCCCTCAGCACGAATTACGATTGCCATACTTCTCCTCTGTTCTATGCTATCGTGGATTATCACGAGATTAATGAAATTATCCGTAGAATCGCCGAAGCCATCGGACGTGCTCATTAGGATTGATGAATTTATGAAAGGTACCTTTAATAGATTTTTTTATTTTCATTTTTTTTTCATTATTTTTCAGCCGACAGCAGCTTCCTGTTGGCGAACGCTCAAATCGTCGATTTTCCCATTGTCTACTGCAACGAAAGCTTCTGCAAAATATCGGGCTACAACAGAGCCGAGGTCAGTGCATATTAAAGTCTTTCTTGTATTTATAACTTCTTTTTCGTACGCGTAAAATTGTTTCAAAAATAATTGTTAGAAAAATAAATTGTCGTGAGAAAAAAAAAAACGATTAGAAAAATGATTTTTTGTGAAAAAAATTATTTGAAAAATCATTTTTCGTAAAAAGAATTATTAAAAAAATAATTTTTCGTAAAAAGAATTATTAAAAAAATAATTTTTCGTAAAAAGAATTATTAAAAAAATAATTTTTCGTAAAAAGAATTATTAAAAAAATAATTTTTCGTAAAAAGAATTATTAAAAAAATAATTTTTTGTGGAAACGATTAGTGGAAAAGTCATTATTCGTGAAAATAATTATTAGAAAAATGATTTTTTGTGAAAAAAATCGTTGGAAATATAATTTACAGGAAAAACAATTAATATAAAAACAATTTAAAAAAAAAATGATTCATCCATGCTCCGGTGAAACTTTCATAGATGCAACACTTATTTTTCTCTATCCCTTCGATTGGGATACTCTTTAAATTCGCTCGATAGATTACCGCGAGGAATGATCCGGATAATAAGATTTATGACGACGCCTTTGCACTCCGTTCTAACTTTCCTTTACTTTACATTACTATGCATATATATTCGAGCCATCGGCATTTCGCAACTAAACGAATATAACACGTTCGAGTGTTTTATCGTAAAATTGATTGTTCAAGAATTTTAACAACGTTTTACGATAATTCATCATTGCACACTCCGAGTTATGAGTACGTAACAGCATGTAGAACGAATGCTCGAGGAAGTACGTGAAACCGAATAAAATCGTGTGTCGACAAATTTTTGTCAATCAACCAAACTTAAAATCGAATCAATTCGAAATTTCATGCTCCACACTACTTGTCTTTGGGTTTTTTTTTCTCCCAATTTGTTGCTAATTTTTTTTATTCAATTTATCGCGATAAAATAGGCGTTCTGGATTTTTTTTCCAGATTTTTATCTCACACAAGTTTGTCTTTGAAAATTTATTCGAATTTTCGAATCAATTCGAGGACCATTCAGTTGGCTATAAATTTTGATAGTCCTAAAATGTTACAGATCATACTATAAAAATTTTTGGCATCCCTTAACGCTCTGTGAAATTCTTCCTCAACGATGAGAAATCCCTTTTCGAAGTGTATACCCCTCGATTTATTGTTTTTAATTATTAAAAAAAAAATATTAATTCAAAAACAAACTCTTTAAACCCTACAGTGGGGATTTAAAAAAAAATTTAATGAAATTTCGATATTTTTTTAATTCATTTGCAGAAAAACAAAATACTCCGATCTAAGATTTAAATAATTAAATTTTTGCAATCAAATTTTATTTATAAAATATTGAAAAAAAACACCAAGTACTTTGTCCAAAATGGTGAAAAATCTTTTTTTTTTTAGAAAACAATATCCCAATTTTATTATTTTTATGATTCAATCATAGCTACTTTGAAAAAAAAGTAGTTCCTCATTTCGTCGTGGGTTTTTTTTTTTTTTAATTTTTAATTTTATGCAGGTGATGCAAAAGTCATGTCGATGCGGATTTATGTACGGCGAGCTGACGGACAAGGAAACGATAGCGAGGATCGAGGAGTGCCTGGAGGGACAGATACACGATCAATTCGAGATATTGCTCTACAAGAAGAACAGTAAGTTCTTATTTTCATGATTTTTTTTTTTTTTTTTTTCCTCATTCTTGTTTCGAACGTTACGTGACACTCGCATTTTACGGAACGTTTGTGTTTGCACACATCATACGCGTCAGGAATTAATTAATTTGTGCTTGTCGACGTCCTGAGATTCGATCAAAATTTACCCTTTCTCAAAACCCAAATTTTCGATATTTATAAATTTTTTTTGCCAAGAAAACAACGTAAAAAAAAATTTAATATTAAAAGTCTTTCCAACTTTTTCATAACGAAAGAATTATTTTTAAAAATATGATTTTTGTATTTATTTTCACACTTTGCTTTTTGTGCTTTCTCTCTCTCTCTCTCTCTCTCTCTCATCGTTTTATCCGCCAAGATGATCTCGCGACAACGAGAATCGTTTGTCACACATTTTAAGATCGATTTGAATCAGCGAGAGACGTAAAAGAAAAGAGAAAAATAAAAACAAAATAAATTATTAAAAAAAAAAATTCTTATTCGTGCTGCTAATGTTTCGATATCCGATTCCCAAGACGTCGACAATAGTTGAATTATTCGTGACAGCAAACGCTGTACCGGATCGAGAAAAATTTATTTTAATTAAAACTTTTTTTTTAATTTCATTTTAATGAAATTTATTTTTTTTTTTTTTTAATTTTATTTCAATAAAATGTGTTCGAGCGAAAATTTTCATTGGAACGAATCAATTTTTCTCGGTTTATACATTCGGAATTTTGTGACGAGAAGAAGAAAAAATGAAAAAAAAAAGTATACTGCTGGTGTTTTTTCTCGCATGACAAAAATTATATGGGAGGGGAAACTTGAAAGCAAAATATAATTTGCCTTTGCCCTCGAGTATTTAAAAAAAAAAAAAAAAAAAAAAAATTACACTCATCCATCTCCGTATTTGCAAATCGTGATTTTTTCACACTATCACAATTATTAATTAATTATTTATCTGTGTGTATGTGCCTGTGTGGTCAATTTTGTTCTGAAACAAATTTGGGAATATATATTGCAATGACTCTCGTGCTCTGTCATCGCGGCTCTGTTTATTAATCGTTCATTCATCGAAATCGCCATACACGATTATTTTACCCTCATTAGTCGACCAATTAATTACTCCGATATAAAAAAATTTATAAAAAAATATATATACAAATGTATATAAAAAAAATTAATACATGTAAAATTTAAATTTTACATGGATTCAATTTTTTTTTTTTCAATTTATAAATAATTAGGCTCTTTGAATCGCGAAGATCGTCGAATTTTCTAATTGAAAAAAAAATTTTCAATTTTTATTTCCAATTTGAAAAAAAAAAAACTTTCAATTTTCTCGAAAAAATTTTGATTTCTAATTTAAAATAAATAAATAAAAATCCCCACCTCACCCCTTTAGGCGATTGGAAAACATTGGAATAATCGAGGCAATAATTCTGTTTAAAGGTACCCCACGAGGTATGTCCTATCACGAGATACTCAATGAAAAGAAAACACGAAAATCAGGCCAAAAAAAAAACGCAAAAAAAAAAAAAAACAATCGTTCGTGACGCACTGTAAGTGAGCCTGACAAATTTTCAAATATTAATCGAATCTCCCCCCCCCCCTCTCTCTCCCCCTCCAACGGCCACTGTATATTAACCACTCATATAAATTGAAATAATAATAATAACGAAAAAAAAATTGTATTATAACTCATACACGCTTATCACGGGGACATCGATTTCTTTATATTTCGTCGTGCGAAACTTTGACGTCGAATCACTCTTTCTCTCTCTCTCTCTTTCTCTCTCTCTCTCTTTCTCTTTCTCTCTCGACGTGTCTCGTTAATAAATCTTTTGCTCGACGAACAAAAAAAAAAAAAAAAGGGTATGGGAAAAAAAAATGTATATATACACACAAAAGTTGCGAATTATATCCAAGGCCCTTTTGTGGATTGACCTCGATTTTTTCAAAACCTCTCCCGCGGAGCTCAGTCCCTCTTTCCCTCGAAATGTACAGTCTCGCGAATTCTCGTCGTCGTCGTCTTGTTCGCGAACGTGGTGAACACCACGCCGGGGTGAATATAAAAATATCTTTCACCGCGCGCTGACCTCGATACCTCATCATCGTATCTCTTCTATCTTCTTATATTTATATATAAATATATACAATATACATCCCAGCGATACGTCATGTACGAAAATTTCTGAAACAAAAAGAAAATAATCACTTTTGGCTCGTTGAAAGAATTTGAAAAAAAAAAACAAAAAACAAAAAACATTTTCAACTTTTACAAGTTTGAGATTGTAAAATCGATCAAGCGATTTCATAATTGTCCCCACACGGCAAACCTGACGACATAAAGTTTTTCCAAATGTGTCCTAAGCAATTATAAAAAAAAAATAAAATAATAAATAATGATCATCGATCGAAGCTGTCGATATCTTAATATGTACGTTTTATAATTGGTTTTAAATTTAAAACATTTACCAATATTTCAAAAAAAAAAAAGATCAGAAATCAAGAATTTTCATGACTAATAATGTGGAGAATAAATTTAAATTGACTTAAATTTAATATTAATATAAAAATTAATATTTAATATTTAATGTTTAATTTTTAATATTGAGAACAAAATATAATTGAGTCAAATTTTGTCAAATCATTTCCATAATTCGAAATAATATTGAGAATAAATTTAATCTCCGAAAAATTTGGCAAAGTGGCGCCTCGATTAATCACTTCATCCCCCTACCCTGTCATCCCAGTTTATTTTTCGATCCTCAAGATCGAAATTCCAGAGCTAATATAAAAGTTGATGTTTCGCATCGTCACTTTTACTCGCGTATTTTTCTTAAAATTTTACCCAATCCATCTGTCTCTCTCTCTCTCTCTTTCTCTCTTTCTCTGGACTTTTCTCACTCGAAATTAACGCAAAGTCATTTAATTAAGGCTTTTCACCGAGGCTCATTAAACATTTAAACGTGCTGGATTGCTACTGCCTCAGGGTATGTAAATATATAGATATGGACAAAAACGCAAATTAAGGACCTCGGATCGTGCGTCACTACCTGCAATCGCTTTGTAACTTACAAATTTTGTAGTCCACATTGAAATACAAGTCACAAAATTTTTTCAGATTTTTTCATAGCTTGTACCGGTTGCTGCTGTATGTACTTCACATCTTTTTTTTTTTTTGTTTTTTTTTTCATCAATTTTACTTGATATTTTTGTCCAGAAATAAAATTCGATGAAAATCTATTTTTTTATGTAAAAAATGTCAACTTTTAGGAAAAATTTTTAGTTTTTTTACGCTCCTGTAACGGTTAAAATTGACTTTTAACTCTAAAAAGCCGATTTTCTCACGTTCCCCGTTTTTTGGAAATTTTTTCGAAAAGCTGAGAAAATTTTACATGAAATATGTCAAAATCACGATGGGTTCTCTGTAAAAAAAAGTCTTTGATAATTAAAAAAAGTAAAAATTAACAAAAAATCAATTTAAAAATATTTTTTTATTGAAGTTACATTTTATTTTTTAATTTATTTAGGTTTTATTTTTTAAGTTTTTCTTTTCTGTTGCACGGAAATATCATTTCCATATAAATTTTAAAAAGTTGATGACAGTTTATTGATCTCATATTCAGTTTAAAAAAACAATTAATTGACATATATTGCATTTGATGCATCAAAATATCTTAAGAATTAATGTCTGTGAAATTTGTCGCGAATGAACTTGAAAAAGTTTTGTTATTGAGAAATTTGTTAAAGTAGACATTGATTTTACTATCGGGAAAAAAAATTTGCATAAAAAAAAATATGTTTGAATGTATTTTTGTTATTCTTGTTATTTTTTAATTATTCCAAGAGTTTTTACAGAAAACCCATCCTGATTCTGACATATTTTATGTAAAATTTTCTCAGCTTTTCGAAAAAAAAATATTAAAAACCTTTTCATAAAATGGGCAACGTGATAAAATGAGCTTTTTAGAGTTAAAAAGGCAATTTTTACTATTTTAGAGGCGTCGAAAAAAAAACTAATATTTTTTTCTAAAAGTTGAAATTTTTTTAAATATAAAAAACATATTTTTACCAAATTTTCTTACTGGATAAAAATATCAAACAAAATTGATGAAAAAAAAACCAAAAAAAATGTCGTGAAGCCCCATACAACAGCAATCGGTATAAGCTAAGAAACAAAATCTAAACTTGAATTTCAATATGGACTAGCAAATGTGTAAGTTACAAAGCGATTGCAGGTAGTGACGGATGATCCAAAGTCCTTAATTGACGTTTTTGCTTTTACATATATATATATATATATATATATAGTGAGCAACGCACCGAGAACTTGGTGATTGATCGAGAAAATTCACGTCAAGAAAAGCCCTCTTGCCATCCCTCCTTCGCGAAGGGCCAACACAACACACGACCTTCCCTACATACCAAAACGTTGCCCCCCCTCCCTTGAAACTCGTAGAGATTATGCGTAGATGAAAGTAAAAATTTTTTTGTCTCAAACTTTCTCTCTCTCTCTCTCTCTCTCTCTCTTTGACCTCTGTGTATACATATATATTCATAAAAATCCGGTGAAAGTTACCAAGACCTCAAATGACAAAGTTTTAATTAAATATTTCATCGATGAGACTCGAATGCTTTCGTAAATTCGAAAAATTTCCATACTCTCGATTATTCATTACCACAAGAGAAATTCAAACGACAAAAATCATTGTCCCAGCAAAATTTTTTGGCCGTTTTCCGATATACGCATTTTCGAAAATCCTTCAAAGTCGTCGTAATGAAATTGGATCTTGAATAATGATTTTTCGCTATAAATATATATGTGTATACAATTATTTATATGTATATATATTTTTTACTCTCATTCTCACGTTTACTATAACTCACTGTTTTATCGTAATAAAAATTTTGGATTATCTATCTTTGAAATTTTTATATTCCTCGTTGTTTCTCTATTTTTATTTAATTTTTTTTATAATTTTTATTCGCTGTACTCGAGATTCTTTCATTCTAATCACCGATCTCTCGATATGTATCTTCGTTTCCTTCTCCGCTATCGTTCACGAATTGCGAAGCTAAAAAAATTTTTTTTTTCCTATCATCGTAATTTTTTCGTAACGGCACACTCGATAATAGAAAACAGCGTGCACTCGAATTTAGCAGAGATCCGAATATAAATATATATATAGGCAGAATAAATGTAAAATGAATGGTTAAAAAGGATTCGTAACGCCAGTTCATCCCTTGAGCGATTTTGTACAAAGATGCACGTAAAATATTCGATTTGGTCCTCTAAACATTTTTTTTTATCCTCGCGTAATTCGTGCTCCGAAAAGAAAAAAAAAGGAAAAAACAAATAGCACACAATGACACTTGGACCTTGTGAAATGCTTCTGTTTTTTTTTCCCCCCTAATTATTCGATTTAGCATGCTTCGTAATATTCGACGATCGTTTTATTTTTATTGAAATTGCGTTACGAATTGTCAATGGCACCTGGCACACTTTCCTTGCGTAGGTAAAAAAAAAAAAAAAATAGCTCGTTTGAAAAATCACTCTTTGAAAAATCCTGGTTTTATTATTTTTTTTTTTCGTACTCTGCATAATGTACATAAATCGACAATCGTCGCGTATGAAGCTTTATCACGATTTTTCGTAAATGAATTTAGAGACTGAAATAATGTTGGGAATTGAAAAAAAAAAAAAATTAATATGAAAAAAAAAAATAGAAAAATATTTGTATTTCGAATTTTTAGAATAATTGAGATCGGTAGTTTTTCTTAGATCGGTCTATAAAATACTCCATTCGTCTGTATCTATCTATTTTTCTTCCTATCTCTCGTTTTCTCTTTGACTTTCTCGTCAGTATTCGCCAGGTAGATTTTTTTGATATATATACTTTTTTTTATCCAAGATCGTTAATGATTTTTTTTTTTTTTTTTCGATCGGGATGTACAGAGACACCGTTATGGCTCCTGCTGCAAATAGCACCGATAAAGAACGAGCGAGATCTCGTTGTGCTGTTTCTCCTCACGTTCAGGGACATAACGGCGCTGAAACAGCCGATCGAGACCGACGACAGCAAGGGCGGACTCTCGAAATTCGCGAAACTCGCGAGATCGGTAACGCGATCGAGATCGGTCCTCGTTTCGCAATTCAGCTCGCATCTTCCGGCATTGAAGGACACGGCATTGCCAACGTCCGCCAAACAATCACATCTGGCCCACGTATGTACTCGCGACGATGTGATTATTAACGAAAAAAATAATTAATAAATAATGTTGAAAAAAAAAAAATTGATAATTATATATTCGTGAGATAATGAAAAAATTATCGTTATGAATTTTGACGAATGATATTCTAGAGAAATTTCAAGATAAATAGAGAATGAAGGTTAAAAAACAAAGTGGTAATAATATTAAAAAAAAATATATATTTTCACATAAGATTACGATAATCGATCTTTATTAATTTGGACGAATGATTTTCTAGAGAAATAGAGACAAAAGTGAAAAAAAAAAAAAAAAACGAAAATTAATCAAAAACATGATAATTATTAGTGAGAAAATGAAAAACGATCTTTATTGATTTTGACGAATGATTTTCTGGAGAAATTTCTATAGAAATAGAGATAAAAGTAAAAAAAAAGCAAAATTCAATTTTGAAAAATTGATAATTATTGCTGAGATAATGAAAAACGATCGATATTAACTTTGGCGAATGATTTTCTGGATAAATTCCCAGATAAATAGAGAATGAAAGTTAAAAAAAAGTCGCAATAATAATAATTTAAAAAAAAATAGATAATTTCACATAAGACGACGATAATCGATCGTTATCAATTTTGACGAATAATTTTCTAAAGAATTTTCTAGAAAAATAGAGATAAAAGTGAAAAAAAAGAAACTAAAATTATTTTAAAAAATTCATTATTATTCCTGAGATAATGAATATCGATCGATATTAATTTTGACTAATGCATTTTCCGGAGAAATTTCTAGAGAAATAGAGATAAAAGCAAAAAAAAAAAATTGATAATTATTCATGACATAAAGATAATCGATCGTTGTCAATTTTAAAGAATGAATTTATAGACATATATATATATTTTTAAAACTTTTTTTAAAAAACATACGTATACTCGATGTCGATCGAAAAGAAAAAAAAATCCCTTTCGCAACGAGACTTCTGGATAAATTCCCAGATAAATAGAGAATGAACGTTAAAAAAAAGTCGTAATAATAATAATTTAAAAAAAAAATAGATAATTTCACATAATACGACGATAATCGATCGTTATCAATTTTGACGAATAATTTTCTAAAGAATTTTCTAGAAAAATAGAGATAAAAGTGAAAAAAAAAGAAACTAAAATTATTTTAAAAAATTGATTATTATTCCTGAGATAACGAATATCGATCGATATTAATTTTGACTAATACATTTTCCGGAGAAATTTCTAGAGAAATAGAGATAAAAGCAAAAAAAAAATTGATAATTATTCATGACATAAAGATAATCGATCGTTGTCAATTTTAAATAATGAATTTATAGACATATATAGATATTTTTTAAAAAATTTTTCAAAAACATACGTATACTCGACGTCGATCGAAAAGAAAAAAAAATCCCTTTCGCAACGAGACTTCTGGATAAATTCCCAGATAAATAGAGAATGAAAGTTAAAAAAAAGTCGTAATAATAATAATTTTAAAAAAATAGATAATTTCACATAAGACGACGACAATCGATCGTTATCAATTTTGACGAATAATTTTCTAAAGAATTTTCTAGAAAAATAGAGATAAAAGTGAAAAAAAAAGAAACTAAAATTATTTTAAAAAATTGATTATTATTCCTGAGATAATGAATATCGATCGATATTAATTTTGACGAATGCATTTTCCGGAGAAATTTCTAGAGAAATAGAGATAAAAGCAAAAAAAAATTGATAATTATTCATGACATAAAGATAATCGATCGTTGTCAATTTTAAAGAATGAATTTATAGACATATATATATATATATATATATATATTTAAAAAAATTTTTTTCAAAAACATACTATACTCGACGTCGATCGAAAAGAAAAAAAAATCCCCTTTCGCAAGGAGACCGATCGACGGTCTTCGACGTATTTTCTATTCAGACCTAGTATCAATTTGCCCAGATGATGTCCCTGAGCGGAGACGTCATGCCGCAGTATCGTCAGGAAGCGCCGAAAACGCCGCCCCACATACTTCTTCATTATTGCGCGTTCAAGGCGATATGGGATTGGATAATATTGTGTTTGACATTTTACACGGCAATAATGGTGCCGTACAATGTGGCCTTCAAGAACAAAACGAGCGAGGACGTTTCGCTTCTCGTTGTCGACAGTATCGTCGATGTTATATTCTTCATCGATATTGTCCTGAATTTTCATACGACATTCGTCGGTGCCGGTGGCGAGGTCGTTTCCGATCCAAAGGTGAGCAAATTTTTCTTAAAAAAAAAAAAAATTAAAAAAAAGTAAATAAAACAAACTTACAATACGGGACGAATGAGGAAATTGTATTCAAAGAAAAAATAATAAAAAAAAAAAGTAATTATAATATACATTGAATTAATATCAGTGGTAATTATTTATCGTAACTATATAATTTTTTTTGCGAAACATGAGCAAGATTAAGATGCGGTAATGCGGGGAAAGAAAGAAACAAAGCGTACCGAGAAAATTGCTGTAGAGTCTGCGCAAAAGAGATGGAAAATCTAGTACATATTTGCACGTGCGGAGAGGCAAAAAAAATAGTAATTAAAAAATAAATATTGGAAAAGCTGAAAAAATGGGTGGAGATCATAGAACGAGAGAGCAAATGGTCAGAAAAATTGCAGGGGTCACTGAGAAATAAATAAGTAAATGAGCTATGCAAGTATATCAGACGATTTGAAAAATTAGTAAGGAAAATTGAAAACGAGAAAGGAAACGAAAGTGGAAGAGAAAATGAAGATAGAATATAAGTATAAGTATATATAAGTATATATGTAATATATATATATATATATATATATATAATATATATAAGTATATATAAATATAAGTATAAGAAGTGATTTAATCATCGTAAGGGGAAAATATGTATAGGGGGGGAACTCTGTGTGTAAACACCCTTAAAAGGGTATACCTGAAAATAAAACTAACTATAATTTTTTTTTCCTCTTTATTTTTCAGGTTATAAGAATGAATTATTTAAAATCATGGTTCATCATAGATTTGTTGAGCTGTTTGCCATACGACGTGTTCAACGCGTTCGATCACGACGAGGACGGTATCGGTAGCCTCTTCTCGGCCCTTAAGGTCGTCAGGCTTTTACGATTGGGCCGAGTCGTTCGTAAACTTGATCGTTATCTCGAGTACGGCGCTGCGATGCTAATTCTTCTGCTGTGCTTCTACATGCTGGTCGCACACTGGCTTGCCTGTATCTGGTACGTCACATTAAGGTGATTTCACCCTACGAACACGTTCTCTAAGGTAACCTCAACGCTCTATATCCCCTCACAAAAGTCACATGTCCCACCATTCGAATCGTCGAAATTCACGTTCGAGACTTCCCTCGAAAGATTGCTGTGCAATTTTCTTTTTTTTTCTTTTTTTTTTTCGCATTCCATGTCCTCTCAATTCGATCCCCAAGATTTCTCCGAATGGCTTTTCGACGGGCTGCACGGACCACCGCGTAGACACTCGCGGTTTTTCTTTTAACTTGAAAAAAATTTGTTTACGAAGAAAAAAAAAAATAATTCGTTAGTAACTATTGTCAAATATTTTTGTCTATAGAGATATATGGAAAGAGAGAAATATATTTTTCGTTCGTGCACCAGAGTTCCATCAATGGAAATGTGCAAAATCTTTTTTGAATCTTGTTTGAATCGTCGCGTTGGGTCATAATGAAATTAATTTTTGAAAACGAAGAAAAAACAAAACCGCTGTATCGACGGTAACGAAGGTTTTTGATAAGAAAATGAAAATAATTACGGAAATAAATCGTGATTGAGAAAAGTAAAATGATATGCCTAGAAATCAAATTTTTTGATTCAAAGATCGCCGGAAATTTTGTCACTCATATATATATATATATTAGGGTGTTTCGAAAAAAAAAAAAAAAAAAAAAATTCTTTGATTTTTCATGCTCCTTGAGTTTTGAGGGGATAATTATAACTGCCAATTTACGTCTATAACGAACTTTTTGGAAAGAAAAATTTGAGACCGTGAGGATTGTATTTCGAATTCAGAAAAAAATTTCATTAAATACATTTTTTTTTAAATTCCTAATTTCTAATTTTTTATAAAAAATTCGAAAAAATTTTAAGTTGAACATTTTTTTTCCGACACCATCGTGTTCTAAATAATAATTTAGATCGATTTTATTTGTAACAATAATTTTGCGATTAAAAATTGTTTATAAATTGTCATAAACAATTCGTATCTGGTGAAGTTTTTTTTTCCGCGATAATTTTTTTTTTCTCGACTTAATTACGTACTCCATGGTTCTTTATTCTTTTGCTGAAATAGGAAATCATTGGTCTCAGGGACGATAGTAAATAAGCAAATTTATTCACCTTTAACAATTTTTCCGCTATGACTTTATGCAAAAAAAAAAACGCAAAATGTCGTTTATTTATTTTCGGTAAAGATTAATGCCAACGACGCTTTCTTACATGTGGCATACGTCTTTCGGTGGAAATCAGCGACTAAAAGTATAGCACTTGATCCTTAGTGAATAATGAATTAAATTCCGCGCCCAAAGCTACTTTTCGTTCAGCAATATCGTTTACAACTTTTTTTAATCATTAAAGATTCTTCTTATTTGAAATACAATCCCCATGGTCTCAAAATTTTCCTTCCAAAAAGTTCGTCATAGACGTTAATTGGCTGTTATATAATTAGAAACGTCCAATGAGCGACGGCTTCTACTCGAGCCACAGAGCTCCCTCTTCGCGGGGCTATTTTTTTCCATCAAAACTCAAGTTTTGAGGGTTGGGAGCATGAAAAATCAAAAAAAAATATATTTTTTTTGAAACACCCTAATATATACAAATGCGCATGAAGATATAATTTATATATTTTATTTTGAATTTAAAAAAATTGCAATCACAAAATATTATCCTCCCAAATGGACCGTCCAATTTATTTAATTCATATTCTTAGGTCAAATTTCAACATAAAAATAAAAACAAAAAAACGTTTGACTCGTGCGATGCAATAGAAAAATTAGATTTTGCCTATCTCTGACTCATATAAGCCTTAGAGAACTCTCCGGAGACAAACTTCGATGAAGCTTCGAAATAGAGCACACACATTGCTTAAGGATGTATGAGCACTAGCTTCACGATCATATAAAAATCTGAATTTTTTATATGGTGTAGCAGAAGTGTATATGATAAAACCTGCAAAATTTCAAAGTGGGTCAACGACTCTTTACGCGAGTAATTAATTTGTGAAATCAAGATATTTATCCCACGCCATATACGAATTCTGGGCTGACGCAACTTTGAAACAGAAATTCGTATCTTTCACGATCAGATACGATCAATATTAAAACTGTTAAATGTTCAGAAAACTATCACGATTACATACGTTCCATAAAAAAATGGGGGTTAACGAAACTTTTGACATACAATTATCGATTTTAAGGAAATTTTTCGCGTGTGTCGCATAATGAGCGGTCCGACTCTCTCTTGTTTCATGCGTGCCCCTCGCGCACCGCGCTCACCCGCGCCCACGTTTCCGCTCGTTTCCCGCCACCTTGTGCTCATACATCCTTAACGTAGAAAAAAAAAAAAACATTCGTGGCATGCATCTCCCATGCTTGCGAAAAGACGATAAAAAAAAGAAACAAAAGAAATCGAAGCTTCTCCGCATTTGCATCCACAATATATATTATCATTAAAACTTATTTATAATTGATTATTATTATTGTATACTTGTAATTTATTATTGTTTCAAGGTATTCGATAGGAAGATCAGACGCTGACAGCGGTGTGCAGTATTCGTGGCTATGGAAATTGGCCAACGTGACACAATCGCCGTACAGTTATCTGTGGACTAACGCGAGTACCGTGCCCGAGCTCATAGCCGGACCATCGAGGAGAACGATGTACGTAACGGCATTGTACTTCACGATGACCTGCATGACATCCGTGGGATTTGGGAACGTTGCAGCCGAGACCGACAATGAGAAAATCTTCACGATCTGCATGATGATCATAGCCGGTATTTACATGACAACTCGACCATTTTCCTTTTATTTTCATATTTTTTT
This sequence comes from Rhorus exstirpatorius, assembly GCA_963564615.1. Classification (NCBI taxonomy): domain Eukaryota; kingdom Metazoa; phylum Arthropoda; class Insecta; order Hymenoptera; family Ichneumonidae; genus Rhorus; species Rhorus exstirpatorius. The sequence continues at coordinate 6,814,527 of OY751313.1, forward strand.
TCAAAATTATATATAATCATGACTGAAAGCAACAAAAAAAAAAATTTACAAATCTTTTCCTTGTCTCGGCAGCTCTGCTGTACGCGACGATATTCGGCCACGTGACGACGATAATTCAGCAAATGACGTCTGCCACGGCAAAGTATCACGATATGCTCAACAACGTGAGAGAATTCATGAAACTTCACGAGGTACCGAAAGCCCTGAGCGAACGCGTTATGGATTACGTGGTCAGTACTTGGGCCATGACGAAGGGTCTCGACACCGACAAGGTTCTCAATTATTGTCCAAAGGACATGAAGGCCGATATATGCGTTCATCTCAATCGCAAAGTCTTCAACGAGCATCCTGCCTTCAGGTTTATATTTTTTTTTTTTTTCCTCAATTTTATTTCAGCCAATTGCTCAAATTTCTCCTCAACCGTATACTTTTATTATTTCGTTTTTATACATTGAAATTATTTTTCAAAATCGTCGATCAGCATTTTTTGTTTTATTTTATTTTCTTTTACTGACAAAAATTCAATCGGTTCTTTTGTATTTTTTTTTCCCCCATTCTTACATGGAATCTTCATGACTCTTCTTCTCTCCTTTCTTTTTTTTTTTCTTTTTCTTTTTTTTTTGTCTACTCACTCTGGCGATGCATTTTCAGCCAATCGCTCAAATTTCTCCTCAACCGTATACTTTTATTATTTCGTTTTTATACATTAGAATTATTTTCCAAAATCGTCGATCAGCATTTTTTGTTTTATTTTATTTTTTTTTACTGACAAAAATTCAATCGGTTCTTATTTTTTTTTTTTTCCCCCATTCTCATATGGAATCTTCATGATTTTCCTTCTTTCTTTTTTTTTTCTTACAGACTGGCGTCCGATGGTTGTCTACGCACTCTGGCGATGCATTTTTATTTCAGCCAATTGCTCAAATTTCTCCTCAACCGTATACTTTTATTATTTCGTTTTTATACATTAGAATTATTTTCCAAAATCGTCGATCAGCATTTTTTGTGTTATTTTTTTTTTTTACTGACAAAATTTCAATCGGTTCTTTTTTATTTTTTTTCCCCCATTCTTACATGGAATCTTCATGACTCTTCTTCTCTCCTTTCTTTTTTTTTTTCTTTTTCTTTTTTTTTTGTCTACTCACTCTGGCGATGCATTTTCAGCCAATCGCTCAAATTTCTCCTCAACCGTATACTTTTATTATTTCGTTTTTATACATTAGAATTATTTTCCAAAATCGTCAATCAGCATTTTTTGTTTTATTTTATTTTTTTTACCGACAAAAATTCAATCGGTTCTTTTTTATTTTTTTTCCCCCATTCTTACATGGAATCTTCATGACTCTTCTTCTCTCCTTTCTTTTTTTTTTTCTTTTTCTTTTTTTTGTCTACTCACTCTGGCGATGCATTTTTATTTTAGCCAATTGCTCAAATTTCTCCTCAACCGTATACTTTTATTATTTCGTTTTTATACATTAGAATTATTTTCCAAAATCGTCGATCAGCATTTTTTGTTGTATTTTTTTTTTTTTTTACTGACAAAAATTCAATCGGTTCTTATTTATTTTTTTTTTCCCCCATTCTTACATGGAATCTTCATGATTTTTCTTCTTTCTTTTTTTTTTCTTATTTTTCTTACAGACTGGCGCTCGATGGTTGTCTACGCACTCTGGCGATGCATTTTTATTTCAGCCAATTGCTCAAATTTCTCCTCAACCGTATACTTTTATTATTTCGTTTTTATACATTACAATTATTTTTCAAAATCGTCGATCACCATTTTTTGTTTTATTTTTTTTTTTTTTACTGACAAAAATTCAATCGGTTCTTTTGTATTTTTTTCCCCCCCATTCTCACATGGAATCTTCATGATTTTTCTTCTTTCTTTTTTTTTTCCTTTTTTTTTTTACAGACTGGCGTCCGATGGTTGTCTACGCGCTCTGGCGATGCATTTTACGATGTCTCACAGCGCGCCGGGAGACTTGCTCTATCATACCGGCGAATCGATAGATTCACTTTGCTTCATCGTAACCGGTAGCCTCGAGGTCATACAGGACGACGAGGTGGTCGCGATACTGGGCAAGGGTGACGTTTTCGGTGATAGCTTCTGGAAGGATTCGGCGATCGGACAGAGCGCGGCAAATGTTCGAGCGCTGACCTACTGCGATCTTCATACGATAAAGCGCGACAGGCTTCTCGAGGTCCTTGACTTTTATCAGGCCTTTGCCAACTCGTTCGCCCGTAATCTCGTTCTCACTTACAATCTGCGTCATCGGGTGAGTAAAATTATAAAATTATTTATTTATATTATTATTATTATTTTTCTCTATTTTGCTTTCTCAGAGAAATTTTTCGCACTTTTGTTTTCTATCGCTTCGGCGAATCGATGAAAATAAATTTTTTCTTAATCTCAAAACGACTCGTTGAGATATTTAAAATGTATAAACAAATCTTGCGATTTACGATATTTTCGTACTCTCGTGATTTTTTCTTCGCCCGTAACAGTGCTAAACTCGAATCTTTGCCCAAAAAATTGGAAAAAAAAAATCATGGAAGCCAATATCCCAATTTTTCGATATTTTTATCTTAAATCGTTCGCATACCCAAGGATTACAGGATTTTTCAAAGATTTTTTTATCGAAGAAAAATCAACGAATCATTAAACCGGCAGATATTTTATTAAATTCTCATATTGTAATCTCCGTTAGGACAGCGGGAGTTCGATGAACATTCGCGTTTGTTCTCATTCGATTAGAGAAAACTTACGAAGAAACATGGCACATGGTTTGACGATATACATATTCATTGAGAAAATTTTTTTTCTACACAATCAGAACAATGAGCGAAAGAAAAATCACAAATATTCGTATCCTAGTAGGAATTACATCGAGTGCCTTTTTTTCCTTCACTCTTTTATCGAAACAAAAGGAGACGAGAGGCTTATAATTGAAAATTCAGGCCGTTCCGGACACGACGAATTCTCGTACCGCCTCCTCGAAAAATCAAATCAATTCGATTTCACGAAAATTCACTCCGTTATTTCATCATTTCGGGGTTCCCCCCCCTTCTCACGCATTCGTCTTATTCTTCAATAAAAATTCGTTCAAAATTTCGCTTCGTTCTCACGTCGTTTGGCTCCGGCGTTGCCCGATCGACGCCCGGCCACCGAAGTTAACGATCGTCGCGAAAAAATTCGCTAAATTCCTCGATCTCAACGATACTCAGCGCATCTCTCATACTATTTTATTTCAAATAAATGTCCCGAAGTATCTTAAAAAATATTCAAACATTCAGATCCAAGATCAACGTTTCGTTAGACGATTTGTTTTTTCTTTTTTTTTTTGCGAATACTGCGAGTGTCTTTTATTTTTATTTTTTTATTTCTTCCTATTTCTTCCTCCAGTACGCTATCTCGACTTTCTCAGGCTAGAAAAGAAGAAACGATAATTTCATTCGGGGGGTTTGTCGCGTAGACCGTCGCTGTGCATTTTTCGTCCCGCCAGCTCGAGCATGACCCTCGACGCGTCGTCCTGATCGAGAACGGATTTCGCGTCTCGGCTTTCCTGATCAGCCTCGGGTACAGCTCCGACGCCCCAAATCTCAAGATGCTTTATCCTGAATGTTTCCCTGCCGCTCAATTGTACGTAATTCTGAAAAGTCGTGCAAGATACGCTGGATTTTCCGCTGCCGTATTCGCAATCGAGCCACAGACCCGGATAATTCAATTGTCCCCCGATCAGCAGACCGTTGGGCATTGTTTGCTGATGTAGATTCAAATATTGATAATGATTGTTGTAACCTGTGGCGGTAAATGTTAATATATCGGGCTCGAGCTTGAAGAGAAAGCACGTCTGATCGCCGATGAAATTTGGACCTAGCGACCAATTGTCCGAGGCATAAGCGCCGAAAACATGATCGTCCGTGTCCTGAACGATTATTATCGTCGAGCCTTGCACGCTGATACGTCCGAGCATCGTCGAGAACGATTCACCGTGCACCTGGCTTGAAAATAAAAATCGCCATTCGTCGCGAAGATCATGCGGCAGACTGAGATTGAGAAAGAGAACATCGCCGAGGCCGAGAATACTCGGAAAATGTGGAATATTTTCCAATCCCTTGCACAGCGGCAATAAATTTAGGTCATTTATGCGTCCTCCCGTGTTTTTGTCGACTTTCTTCTGCGACGCGAGAAACAAACACTGAAATACATGCGACTGAATTTTCTTGAACGTAGCGGCTTGGGCGAACCAAGCCTCGACTTTATCGACGCTCAGATTATCGCCGTGCTTGGCGAGTTCCTCGCAAAGGCTCCTCGTGCGCATTTCAATTCTTCTCGTATTAACGGTACAGCCGATGCTGCTCCAGCTCGCGTAATGCGTATTTCCGCAATTCTTCTGAATTCGAAGATACGAATTTATCGTAGCTTGAACGTAATTCAAAAAATTTACCGTCGGTATTTCCAATTTTTGATCCTCATCCGTGAAACCGTCGAACACGAGGCTCGCTCGTTCCTCGGGACTGCCGCGCACCGCGAAAACGTACAAACGTCCGAAATTCTCGCCGTTTATCGCGGATACCTTTTTGCCCGGCTCGTTACAGAGAAATCTCACCGCCGATTGGAGCAGAGCCTCGTCCAGATGATTCGACCAATGCTTGAATATATCCTCGCGTTTTATCGAGCCCGAACTGCGAGACATGGACTTGAAGATATTCTCTACCAGCGTCGCCTCCTCCGCCGATAATATATTGGCGGAGGACGCCGAACGGCTCGAACCGTGACCCATCTGCGGAAAAACAAAAACAATTTGTTAAATTTATGAAATATTTCTCTTTTTTTTTTTTTCATTCCGACTACGAATTTTTGAAAACGTTTGTTGCGATTAAAAAAAAAAAAAATTAATCGAGCGCGGTATAGTTATTACTTTTTGGTTCTAGGAATAAAAATGGTTAATAAAAATGGCAAACTTTGGGAAATTCAATCGATCCGGTGATGAAAAATCTTTGAATTTTTCAAATAAATTTTTCAACTCTGATTTCTCTAATTTCATTATATCGCTCTAAAATCTCAATTTTATTCATTTATTTGGGTTTCATTTATTCATTTATATTCAATCTTACAAAGCTGAATTACATACATGAAATTTTTATTAAAAAAAATATCTTTTCTAAAATTTCGTAATAACGGATTTGCCTAAAATATTTTTTATTTCATTTATTCGAAACACGTACTCGTAATAAACATAAAGATTGAAAAAAAATTTTCGTTGCTTTCATGTACGAACCTTTTGACGTTGCAATCTACGAAAATTCTCGTTATTTTTCGCTAATCTTCATAATCACCCGACTATATCGCTTACAAATATCTCACGTGAACTATTTCATCGTCCGTCCCGCACATCGCCCGTTGGAACAAATATATATAGATATGAAAATCGTGTGAAAATATGAATCTCTTGATGGGTGAATATTACGACGTTAAATAATATATATTTTGAGGTTATGCGCGCGTTTGTAGTCTGCTACTTGCTCGATGGAGACTTATCGACTGACGTTTTCGAGCATGCGCGCGCAATCCTTTGTAGTATTAATTTCATAATCCTTTCGTCGTTGATCGAAATCTGCCACATGCACGCAATTCTTTTCATCCCCTTTCTCGTTTTCTTTCATCCCTGATAGGATATGCCAAACTGATCCTTTGTCGTTTTGACGTATATACGTCTGTATGTATGAACGTTGAACGTGTGTGACCGCGCGAAAAGCTAAACAAAAGAAATGCGACGATTGAATAAATGGAAAAGCACATTGTCCCGTTGCGACGATATCAAAGCGGTACGTTTTCGGTGGAATCATTCAAATCTATACCGTTGGATCTCGATTTAAAAAAAAAAAGAAAAAGCATGCTTCAACATAGCTTCCCTCCCCCTGTCTGATTACGATTTCAGCGCTTTATACTAGCTGCATGAGCAGGATTTCTAACGATATGTCGTTATGTTTTTACATTAGCCTCGACAAGCCCTACAGTGTTCTTTCGCGAGGGTTGTAGTTAAAAATAAGTTTTTCGCGCTATAGTATAGAGTTTACAATTTCAGGTTTTTTGGGCTCATCGTTCTTCTCATGTATATATTATATATAGTGCAAAATGAGAAATTTATAGCCACTTCCACTTTACCTCTTTTTTTTTTATATCACGTGTAATTTATTTAATCCTTACACTGAACATATATACTGTTCTCTATAATACAAATAGTCTTTTATTTGAACTTTTTTACGATCAAGAAGAAGAAATTCATTTTTTTTCCACCCAAGCTTCATAAAAAAAAGTCTTCTAATAACGGAAGGATTTTTTTTTAAATCTCGATCGCCTATAATATCGATAATTGAAAAAAAAATTATAAAGCACGCACACCCATACGTCGTTGAATTATTTTCCAGCTGATATTCAGAAAAGTCGCGGACGTCAGGCGGGAGAAGGAGTTGGCGGAGAGGCGAAAAAACGAGCCACAGCTGGACCAGACGCAGGATCATCTCGTGAGGAAGATATTTTCGAGGTAGGGCCCATTAAGGCACAAGCAGAGGCTTTTATTTATTTGTTAATTCATTGTTTTTTTACTGAAAAATTTATACGAACGTATGTGTTCCGGCCGTGAATATTCATGAATCATGTAATTATATATATGAACAATGGTATTATAAAAAATATATTTTTTTTTTAATTTTTAAAACGTTACGTTAAAAAGATTTCGCTTCGGTTTTTACGTCCAGCCGAGGTCCGATTGTACACATATAATTTTTTTTTTTTGCTTTTTTCCCACAAAACCACAAAATTTTCTAAACACAACGATGAATATAAATCGAGCAATTGATAACAAAAATCGTTTAATATTCCACGTTCATAAAACAGAAAAAAAACGACAAAATTAACCCTTTAACAGCTGAGTTTTTTTTGATGGGTTGGCAAAGTTGGTACACGATGAATCTGAATTCATGAGTACTCGATGTGAGAAAAAAAAATTATTCCAGAATTTTCCTACCCTCAGAAACTACCCCCAAATGGAAAAACCACCCCAATCGCTTGAAAACATATCTTAATTTCATTTCCCATCGTTTATTTCTGCCAGAAATTGAGGAAAAGTCATTCCGGAACACGTAGCGGGATTCTAAAAAACTTACGGATCAATCAACCCTCATGAACTAGCCCTAAATTGAGAGAAATTCATCCCCCAATGGATAAAATGTTATCATCTCATTTTCTGTTATTTTGTCCTGATCTGAATCGAAATATGAGTGTTCCGGAACACATGAGCATATTCTGAAGGACTCACGGATAATTCCAACCCTTATGAACAACCCTTCAATTGGGAAAAATTCAGATTTTCTTGCTAAATATTTTTCATGTATTTTCAAAAAATTTTATGCACTGAACATCAATAAAAGTGCATTTTCAGGCGCATCGCCACTGCTAGGGGCGGTTTTTGATGCTTTGTTACTGTTAGGGGTAGTTTTTGATTCGGGATGTTCTTGATACGCATTTTTCATGCGTTTTCAAAAATATATATGAACTGAACATCAATGGAAGTGCATTTTTGGGCGTATCACAATTTCTAGGGGTGGTTTTTGATGCTTCGTTACCGTTAGGGGTAGTTTTCCATTCGGATATTTTTGCTACAAATTTTTCATGTGTTTTAAAAAATATTTATGAACTGAACATCAATGAAAGTGCATTATTGGGCGTATCACCATTGCCTAGGGGTGGTTATCGATATTTTATTACCGTTAGGGGTGGTTTTTGGTCCGGACCTTTTTACCAGAAATTTTCGATGTTATTTCAAAGCGCATACTTGAGATCGCGACTCTAAAAAAAAATTTTGCCTGAAAGTCATCCTCATTTCTCATTTTTTCGTAATTTTCGCCCCTTTATGACAGGGTGTAAAACTGAAGGGGTTGCAACGCTTGCGTTCGCCAAATTTTTCATGATTAGATGCATCCTTCATCTTCAAAATGCGACCTTAACGATTTCCATGTGTTCATTTTTCTGAAAGTTAACGATTTTTCAAAATAGGTGAGACGTGTGTGTCCCACCAGCCGTTAAAGGGTTAAAAAAAAACGAAATGAATTTTTTTAAAACATGATAAAATTAAATAAAAAGAAATCTAAAAAAATACCCATCATGTGTGTGATGATATTATTCGATATTGCGACTGTTGATCGTTGCGCCTGGCTGACGGGCTGTGTCCGAAAAGGTTCAAGACCGACGGGGAGCCCCAAATCAGCATGACGAGGATGTTAACTAGCCGAACGAACCAGGACTCCGACGAGGAGCTTACCGTCAACGTTCTACCGCCATGGCCAAGTTTTAGGCAATTTCATTTATTACGTATTTATTTTATACTCATTATTCCTTTAATTGCCACATTATATTTCCGCTACGTATTATTATCAACATTATTATTATTATTAATCCAGTATTTATTATTATCTCTCATTATTATCATTATTAATTCATTATTATTATCTATCATTACAAAATTTTACTTATAGATATATGAAACATGATTATATATATATATATATATATATACCTATATAAATACTAGATACATATTTATCCATCGTCACGCCCCTATTACATTACCTCTCTCTATATATATATATACACATTATATATTCATTTACACTGAAAAAAAAAAAACGAGATCGAATGATATTCAGCCAGTACAAACGACTTTCTCAACTATCATCGATGCATTTATTCTGAAAAAAAAAAGCTACGAATGCTTCACCGCATTAAGAGTACGAGAGAGAACTAGGAAATTTGAAAAAAAAAAAACAATTCACAAAGCTTGTATATATCTACGTGACATACACACACACTGTCTCACCAGCTTTACTAAAAAAAAAAAATTAAAACACGAGTTACACTCGTTTTTCTTTTTTTTTTATTTATTTATTTTTTTTTACTCCAAAAATATTGGATTAACAAAAACGTGATTTTCACGAGCGAGGCTCGATGTGAAGGGATTCTCGTGTATCATTATCATTGTCACTTCGATCCTCGCTCTCGTTTACATATATGGGACATTACACGCAAAACCAGCCAGGGCTTGACCCTTACCGATAAAAAAAAATGTTTTTCTTTCTTTTGCTCGATCGTCCCACCTGAGGAAACGTGAAAACCATTTTTTTTAAAATTTTTTTACCACCATGCTAATCAGCTATGGGGATTGGAACGATTCAAAGTTGAATAAAAAAATACTCCGAAATTTAAATGTATGAAAATAATTTTGAGAATTCATTTGTTTTGCCAGATTTATAGAAAACAAATTTTATGATGGTATCTTTTGACTTTCTATGGTTTTTGACGGTTAAAAATTTTTTTTTAAGTCCTATAATAGCCATTGATCCTCCATTACTTTCAGCGTTAGTGGAGTATTATGAGACAAAACGAAAGAAAAAAATTTCGACGGAATTTTTTTTTTTCATTCATCAATTCTAATTGTTTATAAAAAAAATTATAAACAATTTTTACGTTGTGAATTTTTTTTTCAATATCGACGGATGATCGTGAAAATAGTCGAAAACAAAGCCAATTAAGTTTACATTCAAATTAGTATTATAAATGACTGAATCAATGATTGTTGTGATAAAAATGCAATCGATCGCTTTAACCACCACGGCAGACTCGGAAAAACGGAGCACAAAAAATAATAATTAATAATTTACATGGTATTTTATAACTAAAAATAATTTTCGTAGATCTGAGAAGTCATTTTTTGGTTCTGTTTGTTGCTCTAAAACTTGGCTCTAAATTTTACCGCTGAAACATGTCAGCTACAGGAGACAAAAATTGAAGTTTAACGAAAGGAGTAATCATGAAATCTTGGTAACTTTTCGCGCCAAAAAATATATTGAAAAAAAAAACAAATTTCTGTTGTAAATTTTTTCTTTCGTTTTGTCCCATAATTTTCCACTAACGCTGCAAGTAATGAAGTATTAATGGCTATTATGGGACTTACAAATATTTAAAACTGTCAAAAATCATAGAAAATCAAAAGATACCATCATGAGATTTGTTTTCCATAAATCTGGCATGGAATATGAATTTTTTAAATTATTTTCAGATTTTTAAATTCGGTAGTACTCTTTTTCAATTTTTAGCCGTTCCGGTCCCCATATAGCTAATTAGCATATGGTGGTAATGAAAATTTTTAAAAATTATTTTCACGTTTTCTCAGGTGGGACAATCGAAGAAAAAAAAAAAAAAAATTTTTTTTCAACAGCGAGGGTCAAACCCCTGGCTGACTTGGCGGGCAATAACTCGCATACTTTAATTTTAATTACAAGAATGCTAGAGTGCTGTAATATATATACGCCTTTAGAGGGTCATGCGCATTATTTTTCTTCTTTTTTAAATTTGTACAATATTTATTATCATTATTATGATTATTATTGATAATTTTGTTTTTCTTAGCCATTTTTCCTAAATTAAAGAAAAAAACTTTTTTGTTTGGGGGGTTTTTAGTATATATTTTTTGTTTCCTCAAGGAGGATTGTCGCGAGAAAATCAAGGTGCGTTATAAAATTATAAAAAAAAGGGGGCTGGGGAATCGCGTGAGTGCTGGGGGTCTCGTTGCACAATGTCTCTGCGGGTTATCGTTTTTTTTTTTTTTTTTTTTAGTACGTATACGAAGATCGAGGAAAGATCCATTTATATAAAAATTTTCATCCCTTATTCTCCCTTTTTTTCTTTGTCTCGGGGAATTTCACTTCTCATCGAGGCTCAATCGTTTATTTTTTCTTCAGCTTATCGAGACGTTAACACGCTCAATGGATATCGTATTAATAGAACGTAACGGATTGTCCGAGGGAAGATATGAACCCTCTCGAGAGGGAAATGGAGTCCTTTGACCCTTCTTTCTTCTTTTGTTCTTCTTTTTTTTTTCTTCCTCGCCCTCTTCACTTTTTTATGTACCAGTTACGACCTCAGCGAGCGAACAATGTACCATTAGAGGTGAACGACCCAATTATAACCTGCTTTAACGACATCAAGACATTATTTTCGAAACGTTAATCCATGATGAAGAATTTTATTGCTGGAGACTCGTCGTTTGGGGGAAGAATTAAACAAATCATTGAAATATGACGATCGATTATTCTAAATTTACTTTTATTAATACAAGAAAGTTTTTGTTTATCATTTTTGTAATTAAAAATTTTTTTTTTAAATCCGGCTCCTTTACTTTTGTACTATTTTCGACTATTATTATTATTATTATTATTATGATTATTATTATTATCTGCAGCTCGCGAGGTGCATGTCATTTACACACTCTAGGATTCAACTTTGTCTATCTATCTATCTATATCTCTCTCTCTCTCACTCTGTCTCTTGTCACCTGTACTTGAAATTTTTTTAAATACTTACCATAAAATGATTAACTATTGCCCGTCCACTCGAGAAACGACTAGATCGTGTCAGAATAATCTCTGATAAATTATAATCGATGCGACGATACGGAAAAAAGAAAGAAAAAATAAAAAGTTACTATGATATATATTTATTATATATATTTATATAATAAATATATAATATATATATATATATATGTATAATATATATAAATATATAATAAATATATAAATATATAAATAAATATATAATGTATATATATTTATTATGAAAATTACACACGGTTATCATGATGATCTAAAGTTTTTCGAGAATATGTATTATACCATTATTGTATTGATAAACATCGGTGTGACAGCGAACGCAAGCCAAAAGTGTCCCCGCATGGATTTCGTGAAGAAATTTATAATGAAAAAAAAAACAAAAAATAAATAATCAGACTCAAAAAGCGTTCACGGTCTTCCTCCGATTCCCCCGTATTGTCTATACAGCCATTTTACCACGGAAAAAAAAAAAATATATTTTCTTTCCCGTAGGCACACCAAAGTAGGTTGCTCGTGAACACCGCTGGAGCTGTACCCTTTATAGCCTCTGTAGCCATTTTTTAATGATGTAAGAACGCTGAACAAAAAAAAAACGAAAATGTATTATAAACAAATGGAAATTATGTGAAAACAAAAAAAAAATGATACAAAACATATATACCCACACAGGCAATCGTGGCAAGACCAAGTTTCACGGACATATATAATATATCTATGTGAATTTCGATGAATTTTTTCATCTCAGCTATATTTCTTCTTCGCTGCTGCCGCTGCTTCTTCTCATTCGTTTTCTGATTTTTTTTTCTCAGATTGTGCACTCTCTCTCTCTCACTCTCTCTCTCTCTCTCTCTATCTGACCGTGAAACGAAAAATCTCGCCAGCGAGAGTCAAAAATGTGAAAAAATTTTGCCTCCGAAAGGAAGAAAAAAAAAAAAAAAGAAATCGAGAAGAGAAAGACGTCGCATAAAATAATACGACCTCTGTCTATCAAATCTCACATGTACATAAATACATATATATATATGTATATATATCTTCTCGGAAAATATTCTCTACGATTTTCAAAAAAAAAAAAAAAAGAAAATTTCTCACCACTTATAACGCAGAGCTGTTTCCACAACGATCCGGGAGACCGGATGACTAACGAATGTTTTTTATTTTTTTTTGTTTTTCTCTTTTTTTCACGTATTTCCTACTGTCGATCCAGATTTCGACGGGAGAGACACGCGGCTGATGTGGAAAAAGGCGACAGCAAGGACAGCAAGGACGGTGAAACCTCGGACTCGAGAAAAGCATCCTCGGCGAACGAGACTCCTGCGGCTCGTCCCAGAGCCAGCAAATGGGGCCGATTACTCGGTAAATTTTCCATATTAATAATTTTCAATAAAAAGGTATTAACCATCAACATTGGATAAAAGGTTTGGGTTTCAAACTCTCCGCGATGAAAAAGAGAATTGCCAATTAGGAGTATGAATGAAATTGTTTTTTTCAATCATTGGGGCGCATAATGTAGAGTGAGTAAAAATAATGAGGACGTATTTGTTTATTTTTCGTTAAAAATGACAGATGCACCTGTTATAGGCAATTTTGATATATATATATAGATATAGCGTAACATGTGTGACGTCATAATGTTATATTTTTCAATTTTTTATATCAACGGCAATTTTGATTCAAATAAAAAAATTAAAAAAATACGTACTAAATATTTTTTCCTAAACTGCCAGATTTTGAAATAAAAAAAATTTCATTTATACTCCCAATTAGGAGTATGAATGAAATTGTTTTTTTTTTCAATCATTGGGGCGCATAATGTAGAGTAAGTAAAAATAATGAGGACGTATTTGTTTATTTTTCGTTAAAAATGACAGATGCACCTGTTATGGGCAATTTAATTTCACGGATTTTGATATATATATAGATATAGCGTAACATGTGTGACGTCATAATGTTATATTTTTCAATTTGTTATATTAACGGCAATTTTGATTCAAATAAAAAAATAAAAAAATACGTACTAAATATTTTTTCCTAAACTGCCAGATTTTGAAATGAAAAAAATTTCATTTATACTCCCAATTAGGAGTATGAATGAAATTGTTTTTTTTTTTCATCATTGGGGCGCATAATGTAGAGTAAGTAAAAATAATGAGGACGTATTTGTTTATTTTTCGTTAAAAATGACAGATGCACCTGTTATAGGTAATTTAATTTCACGGATTTTGACATATATAGATATAGCGTAACATGTGCGACGTCATAATGTTATATTTTTCAATTTTTTATATCAACAGCAATTTTGATTCAAATAAAAAAATAAAAAAAATACGTACTAAATATTTTTTCCTAAACTGCCAGATTTTGAAATAAAAAAAATTTCATTTATACTCCCAATTAGGAGTATGAATGAAATTGTTTTTTTTTTTCAATCATTGGGGTGCATAATGTAGAGTAAGTAAAAATAATGAGGACGTATTTGTTTATTTTTCGTTAAAAATGACAGATGCACCTGTTATAGGCAATTTAATTTCACGGATTTTGACATATATAGATACAGCGTAACATGTGCGACGTCATAATGTTATATTTTTCAATTTTTTATATCAACGGCAATTTTGATTCAAATTAAAAAAAAATTTTTAAATACGTACTAAATATTTTTTCCTAAACTGCCAGATTTTGAAATAAAAAAAAAAAAACATTTCATTTATACTCCCGATTGTCGAACACGGGGAATTTAACGTTAAAATTGTATGTTCAATTGACTCGCGCAGGAAGCTCGAGCCTGGATTCGGGTAGCGAAGCCGGCACGGGCAACGAAACGTTCAAGAGATCACTGAGCGCTCGCGATTCGCGTCCTAGCTCGAGCGCCGGTACGAACAAGGTTTTCCCGAAGCTCGGCAAGCTCGGCGGTACGATCGAGGAAGCGAGCGACGCCGTCGTCGAGACATTCAAGGAAACGCATCAAGCTCCATCGACGACTCTCGATCTCGAGTCCAAGCAACTCTCGCTGCGTCGTCTCGAGAGTTACGACGGCGGTCTCATAACCGCACAGCCGGGACAGGAACGCGAGATTCTCGCTGCCGTATTGGAGGTTAAGGTCGATCTCAAGCTCGAGGTACAGCGGGTCAATCAGCGTTTGGCCAAACTCGAGGATATGCTGCAGCTGCTGATAAATCGTTTGCCGGTCGGTTCGGCGGGAAATTTCGGTACTAACAATAATGGTAATCAGCAGGGAACGAATTCGGGCAGCCCGATCGTTGCCCTTGCGAGTCCAGCCCGACAGTGCAGAGCAACGACGATAATTGAATCGAGAAATCAGCTGGCCAATGCTGGCACGATGAGCCCTTCGACAACGATTATTACGACCTTAACGACGAGCAGTCCAACGGCAACGATAACAACGGAAGCATCAACGACAGCGACCGTGGCGGGTGCATCGACGATGATGAGCCCACAGGCACAAAACGAGGCTGGAACGCAGACTGGCGTTGCACTTACGGAACAAAAAGTCATTTCTTCATCAACAGCGTCGAGTCTACTCGAGCCAACCAGAGATTTGATCCTAGAATTGCCCATGGCAACGAGCTGCGAGCGTCTTCAAGCCAAGGAAACCTCCCAGCAGCAACCGCAGCATCATCATCACCATCATCATCATCATCATCAGTCCGAGAGAACGAAGGATTCACCGAGCGACAGATTAGCCGGCCAATCGTCAGATTACAAAACTGTGACGTCACGTGAAATCAGCAAAGAGCTCCTCGAGCGACTCGCCCAGGCATCGACCTCGAGGGACGACGGTGCGGGTCCCCTTGGACCTCTCATACTTCGAAAACGTCGCAGCAAATCGAGGAACAAGGGTGTCGCGCCTCTGGCGCCTCTCGCCACTCAACCGATGATGAGCCCAACCGAGATAAGCGAGACGACGCACATGCTCGAGTGCGACGAGCGCGATAATTTCAGTGCCGAGAGAAGTGAGAGGACCGAAAGAAACGAGCGTAAAAGGCCACCGCCAAGGCCGCGAGAGTATTTGTGAAAATTCACGATTATCGAACTTCTAGTCGGGACGCGCGCGTTATAAAATCATTTTCCGTTGCATTCGCCACGAGCGGAGAGAGAGAGAGAGAGCTTTATCGCCTGTACGTTTTGCTCCGAAATTTTTCTCGTTACATCTCGCTTTTTCATTCCACAATCGACGATCGAATATCGATTGTATTTATATATATATATATATATTAGGGTGTGCGGAAAAAAAAACAATTTTTTTTTTCGGTTGCATCCACCAAAAAAAGTTGAAGTAAGGTAAAAAAAGAAGAATCCTAAAACGTGAGGCCAAAAAAAAATTATTTCGAACGGCGCATTGCATTTGAATATTTTCCATAAGAATAACACAGGAAAATATTGGGATTTCTGAATGAGGTGGTGCAACTCGTCAGAAAAAAATCACACAAAGATGTCATTAATATATTCTCATGGAGGATCGAATTCCCTACAAAAAAAAGTTCTTACGAAAAATTAGCTCGGAACAACCGTTCAAGTGGAATATAACGCGAATGAATATAGTGGAAATAACGCTGTCTGAAATTGAATTGATAGGGAAAAAAAATAATTCAAAAGGCTGTAAAAATCGAATTTTTCGCTTTACGAAAAAACTTTTTGGGGGTTTTTTGTAGAGAATGTTCCGCTCTAACATACTTGCATGAAAAATTGTTCTCAAAATATTTCTCTTATACAAAAAAAAATCAAGTACAACAAGAAATATAAAAGAAACGACGTTCATCATTGATCGTGTTTAGAAAAGCTTTATTCAATGAATTTGGTTTAATAAGATAGAATAGGTTTTTTTTTACATTATAATCCTTAATAATCATCGTTTCTTTTTTTAAGAGTCTGTTTGTTGCAATTAGGGTATTTCTATCGATAATTTTGCACTATGCCCAATAAATATTGTAGCTGCTCTTCGTTTTTTGTTAATGAACCGTTATATGCTTCTATCAAAGCGACGTTGTCAGAGCAGAACATTCTCTACAAAAAAACCCCCGAAAAGTTTTTTCGTAAAGCGAAAAATTCGATTTTTACAGCCTTTTGAATTATTTTTTTTTTCCTATCAATTCAATTTCAGACAGCGTTATTTCCACTATATTCATTCGCGTTATATTCCACTTGAACGGTTGTTCCGAGCTAATTTTTCGTAAGAACTTTTTTTGTAGGGAATTCGATTCTCCATGAGAATATGTTAATGAAATCTTTGTGTGATTTTTTTCTGACGAGTTGCACTACCACATTCAGAAATCCCAATATTTTCCTGTGTTATTCTTATGGAAAATATTCAAATGCAATGCGCCGTTCGAAATAATTTTTTTTGGCCTCACGTTTTAGGATTCTTCTTTTTTTACCTTACTTCAACTTTTTTTGGTGGATGCAACCGAAAAAAAAAATTGTTTTTTTTCCGCACACCCTAATATATATATATATATATATAAACGAAAAATCGATCTACCAGTCGTATTCATTATTTTTCATAATACGGTGGCCAAATGGGAGGGGAAAAAATGAAAAGGTCATGTATAAAAAAAAATATTTTTATTTTCCATTCTTTGGATGGATTCTCGGCATGAAATTTGCCAAGCTCCGTCGATCGATTCTCGTTTTTTAACGAATATTTATCGACGAATGAAACGGAAATGGATATAACGAGGATGATAATTTTTCAAGAGCTCTCGACGACGAGGTTTTGTTCGAATTTTTCTGTTTCGATGGTGCGACACGCGTCTCGGTGGGATCGGTGCGTGAAATTTTGTTTTTTTTTCCTTTTTTATTTTCCTTAAAAAGTGTGTAAATAAGCCGGCGAGAGCTTTCGCAATGGATATTTTCACGTGTCGATAAGCAAAACACGAAACATTTTAAATATATTAATTTAACAGAGACGCTTTTTTTACCAGCGAAAATGAGTTTTGAACATTTCCATGATCGGATTCGAGATCGGATTTTGGTATATCGGGCTCATAACACAAAAGACACACACACACACACTCACATATACACAGAGAGAGAGACTAAGAACTGATCGATAAGCTTATATCGTATAAAACGTGTAAACTCTATAATAACGATATCAAAGTGTTCGGACGACGATCGATTTAAAAAGAAAAAATAAAAATAAAAAAAAAATACAACAGTGCTCATCGGCGAGTTGCTCCGTTCCGATCGACGGAATCTCTGCGATCGCTATAAATTTCATTCAAAGATGCTTATGATATATATAAGTATATAATATCTCGTGACTTGTAAACACGAGTCATTGATGACGCGGACTGGAGACAGAAGAGATGGAAAAATTCCATGAAGCTGGGCATTGATACGAAAACGAAACAAAAAGCGATTGAACGAAAAATCAAATTGACTTAAGACCACACTCGCACTGTCCGAGATTTGTAGCTGAGAAAAGCAAACGATGATCGAATGAGAGCGTGGAAATCGATGATTGTTTAAGAATGTACCAGAATTATGTCCAAAAGAAATTGAATGAAAAAACAAAAAAAAAACAAAAATTGTTCTCACAATTTTTAATCATTTTTTAACATAACGACCGGTAAATCCTTAAAAGGAGAGTTGGAAAAAATAAAATCAAGCAATATACAGCGCCCAACGGAAGCCAATGATGATATAAATATTATATATATATATATATATATATGTAAATATATGTAGGATCATTTCAGTCAGGAACATCAGGAATAATTTTCTTTATGAATGATTTTATTTAATATGCAATGAAAGAATTGGATGATACATCCAAATTACATGATTAACCTTTAGAGGACGGGAAAATTTTGGTTCAAATCGACTCTTCATTTGACCCAAAATGTATGCATTACTTCAACGGATTACTCATTTCAAGTGTCCCATCTGACAGGCGGTCCCTAAAGGGACCAACCCCGGGATTTTACTTCATCCGCTATTTCTTCAAAGTTTAAGCTCCAATGGTGAATGTTTTTGTCCCCCATCATCGCTGAAAGTTTCAGTTGTTTCGGCAATGTCTTTGAAATACAATTTAAATGACTCACTGCTTATCCGTCAAACAAGCTCACGTTAAACACACGTTTTGATCATCTTGAGCCTGTTCTTCCTCGCTGTCCTCACTTTTACCTTCATTTTCTTCTTTTTTTTTTTTTGTTGCCAACCTCAAACATTCGATCGGTACCTCCTTCTTGCCGGTGACTTTTAATTTTAATGCAAGGACCTTTCAATTCACCAATAGCCAGAGCTTCTGAGTCATTTTCGTTTTCTTCTTCGTTATCATCATTTTCACTGCTTTTGCCAATTTTATCCGAATTATCTTCGTTTTCCGGATTCTTAGTTTGTCAACTCAGGCTCAGTACCTTCAGTCGACTGGCCCAGCTGTTCAAGCCTTTGCCTTCTTCGAATCTCATTGACTATATCTCTTGCAGAGAAGTTGCTTCGTCGACGTCAAAAATCTTGGAATAGAAATAAATTTTTACGCCTCAAATTGCCCAAAATACACTCAGTAATTTAGACAATGTCTTCTTACAGTCACTGGCACGCTACTCGTAAAAATTACACCTTTTGGCCAATTATGATTCACGCTCAGCAACCGTTACAATCACTTTTCACAATCCATACACCTTAATTGTCTTCGCATCTCAATCGTTCATTACACCTTCATCGTCTATGACTCTGTCTTTCGTCGCACCGTAAAATACCGAACATCATAGTACTCTGAATAATTAACTAACTGACTAGATCCTGGACGAGCATCCAATTTTTAGCATCACTGCAGTGGAAAACGAGGAGCGGATGAGGTAAAATCTCGAAAGTTGTATTAAACCATCGTGGTCACACCTCTGTGGAATAACTTAGTGGTCACACATGGGTAAAATTTACCCAGTCAAGTTTCAGAAAACTATCAGTCCGATCGGGATCGAAAAAATACTAAAAAATACTTTGAACATTCCAAAGCATGCGTGAAAAGTTGGTATGTCAAAATTCAAATCACATGTTGAGAAAAAAAAATCGTAAATAGGTCAATTTGACATTCCTGCCAAACGGCCTGGGTGAAATTTACCCAGCGTGACCACGAAGTGTTAAGGGAGCTTTCCAGTGTGACAGCCCGAAAAATCGCTGTTTTTCGCGATTTTTTTTTTTAAAGAAAAAATAATCTAATCGGTCTGGTTTTTTTTTTATATTAATTGGGTATTGAAGAATACAAAACAATTTTTTAAAGATCGATTTATTTATTAATTAATATCTATAAAAATGATGAAACAATTGTTGCAGAAAATGCACTTGGATGTGGTGTCCACGTTGGGGGTCACAATTTTGATCTGAAACAAAAAACACAAAAAGATTATTGATCGGTATATAATTGGCTTTCGTGCTATGGAGGCTTTTTTTTTTTTTTGCAAAAATGGCGCCGGTTTGAACAAATAGTATCGATTGTAGCTTTTTTTTTGGCAGTTTTTTTTACAAAAAAATAGGAAGATGTCAAAAAAAAAAAAAAGCTTCCATAGCACGATAAACAATGACGTTAAGAATATTGTGTAAAAAATTCAACTCGATAGCTTTAAAACTCTGCCCTCCAGGTTGGACACCGTTTTAAAAAATGCTGTTTCGAGAAAAACGCGTTCAAAGTTTCAAGTGAGGAAATTTTAGGTAAATCGTTTACTTACGGTCAATCAGCGATGCCAGGTCCATACAATATCCCTTCTGCTTCTTCGAAAAGATCGTGCTCAATGGATTGTTCAGTCCGACGAAAAAAATCGATTTTTTGAAAATTTCACACTGGAAAGCTCCCTTAATCATATAGTTTGGATGTATCATCCAGTTATTTTATTGCATATTAAATAAATCCATTCATAATTAAAATTACTTCTGATGTTCCTGACTGGAATGATCCTACGAATATATATATATAAAAAAAGAGGTCAAAGTGCTAAGGAAGTACGATTGAAGAGATATGCTGTTATGTGCTTTATCCTGAATCCATACACACACACACACATATACATTAACACAGGAATGAATTAAAATATTTGCACACACGACCGGAGAACGAAGAATGAAAAGGAGAAAAAAAAATAATAATTGCTTGCGACGGCTTCTACGAGACATCGAAATATCCAGTATAAATAAAAATTAAAAAAAAACAAAAAATAATGAAAAAAGAAAACCAGCAGATATAGCGTTAATGCGCGCGAGTATAAGAGCGGTAAAACACGATATAGATAAATTTTATCAATAGCATTAATATCCGTAATAGATCTTAAGTATGAATTGGTTCTCGATTAAGGTAGCTTCATCGATCCTCATCGGTCAAGAGAGTTGTTCAATTTCTTTTTTTTTTTCTTGAAAATCATTTTGAAAAAAAAAAGTGAAAAAGTCTTTCGACTGATACGCGTTTAGCTGCAGCTGCCTTAAAATTTCGAGAATGATTTACGAATAGTTAGTCATAGAGGATACATGCGAATGTGATTTAAGGGACACGCGAGTCGAACGTGAATATGGAAAATATAATTGTGGAGGATAAAAATTAGAGAAAAAAAAAAAAAGACGAATAAGGAGATTGCTCGGTCGTACGCGGTTTACTCGATTAGGTCCGAGGATATGGACCAAAGGGGATAAAAAATGATATCGCAGGGGATGAAATTTTTTTTTTTTTAATATTCGTGATACCGATAACGTGGGCCTGTATTATTATTTTGTTATTATTATGATCATTATACTGCAATGGCAGGATTTTTATTATCGAGATGCTGTGGCTCTGGCTAATTTTATTATTATTATTTATTTTATGGTTATTCGAGTATTATGACCCATCGAGGGGATACTTACCTTCATAAAACAACTTTTTCCCCTATCCGTGCGAAAAATCTGAAAAAATTCACGCACCTTCTTTTTACATTATACTTTTACACTAGAAAACTGATTGGCTTTAGATCAATGATAAACCAAGAACCGTTTCAGAGATGAAAATATTTTTTTGGTTCAAAAATTTGAATTCATCAAAAATCTAACGCTTGTTTTTTCCAAACTATGTTTTGAACCCGCACGTAAATTTTCAAGATTTGCTATGTTGATCGAGGCAGGAGCTAATCTGTAAAAAGAAAAAGATAATCGTTTTTCATTTACGTGAGATCCGAGTAATTCTCTCTTGCGCAAATATGCCTGAGTATATGCTATGCATATGTTTAGGATTTATGATAAGTCGAAATTAAAATTTTAGCAACAAGTCGAATGAAGTGACTGGGCTGCCAACGACTTCATTCGTTGATTTATTCGGAAACAAAACTGATATTCAATTAAAGTCAATTCCTCCTGGGGAAAAAAAATGTTTTCATATATGATCAGATAAAATTCTACAGCATTATATCTCGAATTTGACCTGAAGAAATTACATGGAATTAATAATAATAGTATTTTATAAAATAATACGAAAATCTGAAATAATGCAACCCCGATATAATTTCACATAATTTGTCAAATTTAGATAAGATATGAAATAAATATAAATATAAACTTCATAGAATTTTATCCGATTGCATAAAAACATCTTCCGAGCTGCGTATTGCTCTGCGTCGCAGTCAAACTGGGTACGCATTGGACAAAACGTGAACGGAGAACTTTCGACCTTTCAACCTTTACGGTCGAAATCAGGTATGGAAGAAAAATATTAATGACATATCCTCCATAAAAGTGTAGAAAAATTTCATAATTTCCGTCTTGGGCAAATGGAGCATTTCTCGAATATAAAAATCTAAAAAATCGATTAGCTCCCGCATCGGTCAACATGGAAGCTTGAAAATTTACGTGCGCGTTCAAAAAACACTACAGAAAAAAAAAACAAGCTATAGATTTTTGATGAATTCAAATTTTTGGACCAAAAAATATTTTATAAAAATAGTTTGTATCGTTCGATCCAACGTCAATCTGTTTTCTAGTGTAAAACAATACATGCGTGAATTTTTTCAGATTTTTAGCGCGAATAGGGAAGTTTTTTTAGAGGTAACTATCCCCTTAAACGAGATCCTGGGCTCTTGCTAATTCAATTATTATTATTATTTATTGTATGATTAATATAAATCGAGGAGGAGAACAAATCGCACCAGAGTCTCAAAAAAAATTGAACGATTTACAATCAAGACAATTTTCCTTAAGTTTGAATTTTTTTTTCAATGCAGTGCGCCATGTGGCTGGATTATAGCTGGAGAATGGACCTAAACGCGCTTACACGTACGACTCACACACACACAAAAACACGGGAGCCAAAGAGCAATATTAGTTGTACATAATAAAAAATACTATACATATTGTAATTATAGGATTGTATAAATATAAATATATATTTATGCGAACGGTACACATTGCGTGTGTGTGTATGCGCGTGTATATAAATATATATATATATATAACTATATAGAGAAGAAGGAATAGAGAGAAAGAGAGCGAGAAAGGCGAATCAATTATCCTCTCGGTTTAGATACGAAAAAGAAAGAAAAAAAAATACAATAATGAATTAATTAGTTAATTAATTATTATTGTATAGCTGCGACGATGCGAACGCTCCCACAAAGAAACTTCCTCCCCGTATAAGTCACCAAAAAGACAGACACACATACACTCGCATTATGATAATATTGTATTATTATTCTGTACTGTATTAAATTAACCTAAATGAATTATTTATCATGCGTAATGGGATGTTTTTTTTTTTAGTTCTCTTCGTACCGAATTTTTTTTTTTCATCAGCGAGATCTTTTAATTACAATGAATTGTAAGTAATTCTCATACGGGGGAAAGAAAGAGAGAGAGAGAGAGAGAGAGAGAGTAAAAGGGACAGAAAAACCATTATAATGTACTATCGGATTCACGGTATAATGAAAATATCGAAAATCAGCAGAGAGTGATTGAATGAGCGAAAGAAAAATAAGCTTTTGACCAAACAAGGCCTTCTGGTGTTCGTTTTACTAACGCAGAGACATTTATACACGCGCATGCACACCAAAATCATTATACTATAGATGCATAAACATATATATAATATATATATATATATATTTAAATCGAGGAAATGAGAACAAAAAAGTATTGAAGAGAGATCATTGAGTATTATATATTATTTTACGTTATTCGAAATGAACTAACAGAATTATAATGAACGTTTGTTAAATAGATTATAGATAACGTGACGATATAGCTGGCTCTATACGTAGTTGAAATTCTATGCGAAAAGTTTAAATGCTGTTGATACTCCGGAGGGCGGCGAAGAAAAAAAAAAACAGAAAAGAAGAAAAAAAAAAGAGAAACGGACGAAATTAGTGACGAGGGATTTCTCTCAGCGACGATTAGAGATGGGATTCGAATGGAAAAAAAAAAAAAAAAAAAACAATTCAAGATCCTTCTGTAACAAAATAAATATGAATTGTTGAAAAACAAAAAATATCGTTATTAAAAAAATCATTCGAAATAGAATTTTAATTATGAAAATATTAAACTGATAAATTTTCTTTTTTTATAATACTAATTAATAATTGTGTGACAATTTTGAATGATTTTTTTTTTTTTTTTCATTGGAATTATAGCCCATCTATGATGACCGTGCGTCGGAGCTTCTTCGCCCTCGAAACAAGCTCATTAAACTGCCTTCCTCTCACCAATAATCGCTTCGTTAACAATGTGCGAAACTAGATACATAATATTATTTTTGCATCGCTTCTGGGAGGGGTTGTATAGCGATTGAGAACGAAAAAAACGAAAAAAAAAAAAAAATACTAAACATTCGGTAGAAAGAGAAAAGTAAAAAATTAACGCTCTCTTGTTATTCGTAATATAATGTACATTTTAATCAGTGAGAAAAAAAAAAACACGGTGGTCTAATAGTCATTATGAATGAGCGAAAAAAATTGAGTAAGCAGCTGCAGCGAAAAATGGTGTACGAAAAAAAAAAAAAGAAAAAAAAAATTGTTATACCGGGGAAATTTTTTTTTGCTATGAGACTAAGCACACACACACACACATACAAACACTTTGTCCAATTTTTTACGTGGGCAACTCGTTATCCGGATCGCAAAATTTCGATAAAGAGTCCCCCGGAATTTTTCATGTAAACTGTAATTATTCGATTTTTCGTGAGAATCGAGCGACAAGAGCGGAGATAGGCAAAATGCTATCAATTGCGATTGAAACAAAAAAAACTCGAATTTCGGTTTAATATTATTCATTTTTTAAAATATGAATTTATTGCCGGTTAACTTGCATGAAATTCATAATTTAAAAAATACAATTACGATATTTTTTACCACGTACGATTTTTAGTAAATAATTGCATATAATTTTAACAAATTGCAATTATACGAGAAAAATATTGACATTTAAATATTTCCGCGTGGTTGAAAAATTTAATTTTGTCCATCTCTCGCGCGAAAGTCTCCTTTCTCGCAGCTTGCACTATATACCCAATTTGTAAAAAAAACGAACAAAAAAAGAAAGAAAAAAAAATTCTGTTTTCTTCAACCGATGACTTTTCGTTCGTAACTTCTCTCGCGATACCAACGCGCCCGAGCAAAAGTTGCATTCGGAGCTTGTAATATAAAATAATCAAATAAAAAAAAATTTTAAAAAAGAAACATTGAAAGTTACGCCCTTGTACCGCCAAAAACAGGCCACAACTCCATTAATGCTCTCTCTCTCTCTCTCTCTTCACACAACATCTTTACATTACTAAAAAAAAAAAAACAAAAAAATAAAAGAAAATTTAAAAAAAACCAAAAGAGTGAAAGACAACACTTTTACTTCCAGTCTTGCTTTCGAACGTGTATATTTAATATTTATACAAAATAATCTAAAATAAAGATGTATGTGCGTTATCGCACGTATATTATATACAGCGTCGAGTGTTTTATTTTTTTTTTTTTTTTAGCATCATTTGGCTCGAAAGTGTGAAAATTTCATGAAAGGAGAACGGGAGCTGATAACAACGGATAAAATTAAATATATATATATACAATGTATATATATATATAATGTATATTTATATAATGTATATTTATTTATATATATATATACAATGTATATTTATTTATATATATATATATATTTATATACTTATATACACATTAGGGCATGCGAAAATAACCGATTAACGTTATCTATAATTCTCCGATCGTCTTATCACTGAGATTAAAACCTCCGGTTACAAAAAAAAAAAAAAATCGAGCGAAATGATTTTTTTTCGGGCCAAGACAATTTTTTATTTCTCTCCCTCTCTCTCTCTCAATTTATTTTCTCCAGTCTTTTATTTACGAGTTGAGCGAATAAAAAAAAAACAACAACAACAACAAAAAATTTCTTGGCCAAAAATCTCATTTTTTTGCATCGCGTGAAAAATCTCATTTGTACTTTATACAATTTACAGATGGTGAGATTCGATCGAAATTTACTCGTTTTTTTTTTTTTTTTTTTTTTTTTTTTCCAATTCTACGCACGATTCTCAATTACGTGAATGTAAAATCCTGGACTCTTGATCTCGTCGAGAGGTTTAAAGTCACCGTATATCCTGTGGCCGGCTGCTTTCGTGAAAATCGCATCGAGCATATCGCGAAAAATGCTGAGCCTGTGGGGATAATAAGACAGCCGGAATTCGCTCATGTTTTCGGGATCGTTGTCGCTTTGTCGGGCCGGCACGAGAGATATGAGATAGTCGAGGGTTACTATCGCCGGTTTTCCACAAACGTACAGCACCGAGGTCTTGATATCGGTCATGTGTTCACTCTGTTGAAACAATTTGGTAAGAAAATTTATCTTTATCCATTGACCTTTCGCGATAAGACACTGATATTATTTTTTTCCTTGTCATTATCGATTTTTTTTTTTTTTTTCTTACAATTCCAGCTGATGAATTGTAATTTTGTTCGTTGCAACGATTTTTTTTTAACGAATTACAAAAATTATGAAAGAAATTAAATGAAATTGGGGGGGGGGGGGGAAATTAATGTATTTAATTAGTGTATTTTTCAGGATTATACTAACGTTGTAATAAATGCATTTTGGTGGTGTACTGCCAGTTTTCATGATGTAATCATAATTTCTGTGATCGATGAGAAAAAGACCACCGGGCTTTACGCAACGCTCAAAATTAGCAAGAGCTTGTCTGTTGAGGAGAAAAAAAAAAAAAAAAACAGATATCAATCGTTGCATAAAAATAAATTAAATATTCTCTTATGCGTAATATTTTTGTAGCTCGAACTTTTGTTCCCTCTGATCGCCGAACGAGTCCGGCATATGAGCGAAGCTGTTACCCAGGCATATCACAGCGTCGAATCCATCGCCCACCAGATCTTTTATATCCTCGGGCAAGGTCAACCAGTTTGCTTCTTCGATTACTGCCAAGATCGAGCAAAATGTAATTAAACTTTATTTGGTCTTTAAAATTCTTTCGTAAAGAAAATTTGTCGTTTAAATCGTTCGGATCTACGAGCAGAGAGAGAGGACTGACGCATTATTGTTTTCTCTGCGATAATTCACAGGTACGAAAAAAAAAAAAAAAAAAAATAATGCAAGAACATGGAACGAGAAGCGCCGCGCGTGCTATTGCGCGCCTCGAGCGTCGTAAATAGGTCTTGACGAATAAAACGGATATTGACGATTCAACGTGATAAAGCATTGCTTGCCGGATCAAACGAAGAGGATAACAGGACGGTAATGTGACTCGTGCGGGCTCATGAGAAAAACTCTCCGAGTATTCGTTTCGTCGCAAAGAGGCTCGACTATCGGAGACGAGCGAAATCTAATTTTTTCCAAGTACAATGAAAAAAAAAAAAAATTAATTAAAGACGCAATTTTTATTGTTTGATGACAATATTTTTTTTTTTTTTTCCATTTTTGCTCAATTGCATTGATATCAGAATTTTTTACTCAGCCATTGGTGCGAATCGAATTGCAGTTGTGTTAAAAAAAAAAAAAAAAATTGAATCAGATTGAGATACTTTGGAAATGGATGAGCTCTTGAAAAGAAAAATTTTATTTTTCATCTTTGGGGATACGCGGAGGATAGCAAACGAGAAAGAGCGCAATTTACGGCGTTCAACAAGCGTCTCGAATTATGCCCTTTAGTTTGACCAGGACAAATCTGTCTATTCGTGCCGCGTTACGCCGGACCTCGTTGACGCAAGGTCGAAACGGGTACATCACCGATGTCTGACCTCCTTTTTTTTTTTTCTATCTCTCTTCTTATCTTCTCTCAACACGGAATTGCACTCAATCCCAAGATGAATTGTCATTCCAAGTTTTATGCGAGCGAAGAATTTTTTTTTTTCTTTTAATGATTGAAAACGAAGGAAAAAAAAAAGCAGCGAGATTAAAAAGAGCGCAAGCAAAGATTTCGTATCACCCTTTCGAGCGATAAACTTTACGACCCTAATTGTCGAGATTCTTGCTCCTCGCTGATGAAATATTTTTTTTTTTTTTTTTCTTCGCTGATACTGGTTCAGATGCAGCAGCAGTATTTTTATTGCTTCAAATAAAAGCTCTGATAAAAAACGGAAAAAAAAAGTTTCATGGATTCTTGATCAAGAAACCCATATGGGTCGCTCCGTGATATTTTTTTTCGAAGCAGCGAATATTCGACGCGGAGCTTAAATTTTTTTTTTTCCTACTCATAGAGTGGAAATATATCGCCGCCCCCCCCCCCCCCCCCCCGAGATTTTCGTGTGACAAATTTTTCAAAATACCAAAAAAAATAAAATAATTTTAATTTTCTGATTTTTTTTTTTTCTATAAATACAAAAATACTCCACTCTAATAATGTAATTTAATTTACGACTAAATTAGTAAAGAGGTAAATTTGCACATTGATTCATTTTTTTTTTTTTTTTTCCTTTCGATAAATAAAACTTTTTTTTTTCTTTCCTAAGGAAAATTTTACTTTTGAAATTTTTCGTGAACGAGGAAAAATAATGAAAAAAAAAAAAGAAAACGAAATTATGTGCAATTATTATTTTTTTTTTTCTTTTCATACCCCAATTATCGAAAGCCGGTTCTTTCCGTCTGTTCCATCTGGATTTTAGAGCGTATTTAAGCATCTTGTCGGAAGCGTCGACGCTGACGACGTCGAAGCCTTCTTCCAGTAGTAAAACGGAATCGACACCGGTGCCACAGGCAACGTCCAAAATTCTTCGGCAGCCCTTTTCACGAAGAAGCCCAACGAGAAAGTCCTTGTAATATTTCGTACGTTGATTCTTGTCGCCGATGAATACCTCCCAGACTTTTGCAGCTTTTCCATCGGCATATTGATCCCTGACACCCTCGGCAGCGGCTCCCAACGATCGAGTATGAAAAACCGAATCCATCATTCTCGTTTCCGGTTTCCTTTGTTTGTTTGTTTGTTTGTTTGTTTGTTTGTTTGTTTGTTTTTTTAATTTAATTTAATTTTTTTCTTTTTCTTTCAAATTCAAATACGATTTTATAGATTCAATGAATCACACTTTACGTTTTTATACCATATGGAATCGTCGAAACGAATATTATTCACTTTACAATAACGAGGAATAATAGACGACGCACACGTTTCGACTGCGAGCCCAACTGTGCCCCTCGGTCTTACAATCCCGCTTATATATCACGCTTCCCCTAACAGCGTTTTACCACTATTCTCTCGTGTCACAAGTGGCAACATCAGCACACAATATGATGAAACGTGTATTGGGAATCAACACGGAGGCGGGGCCTATCCAATATGGCCTCTTCTCTCCAGTTCGTTGCCAGTATCCAGCTCTATTTAGCATGGGGCAGCATAGGGAACGGTTGTAAACACTGGATTATCGCATATTTTTCGGCAAAATGGGATTTTTGTAGTAAGATTTGACAATGGGGCTTATTACCGTTGAGGATTATGCGTGGATAGAATCCACTGCGCAAATTGGATACGGATCAAGTGATTATCGCCATAAGGATTACAATGAACCTACATGACATCCCATGCTTAACCTCAAAATCTTTTAGAAAATTCCCGTCACTTTTCGGCTAAATAAATGCGTTCGAACAATAAATTATTAGTTAAAATATCAAGCATCACATGAAAAATGTTTTATGTATAAATTATTGTCCATATTTCATAAGTTATGAAATTGAAAGTCACGTCGCTTGTGTTTACACGACATAACTAAAACGATTATTCATATTCTGCGTGTGATGAAAATCTCATGCCCTCGCATCAAATATCGACTATGTCTTCTCGATCTTTATTTATGATTTATTTCTTGTAATAAAGCAGCAGATTTTTAATTATTGTTAAAAAGTGACAAATTCGCATGGTAATCAATGGTAATCATTAGGCAGCAACTGGAGAGAAGTACTTGGAAATTTGGCCGCCAGAGGTCAGGGTGACATTTGTGAGTTCCCAATATCGATTGCCGATTGAAAAGAAGAAAACAAAAAAAAACACCAGCTGTACACAAACTGTACAAATTTAAAAACGGAATTTACCAGAGGATGATGAAATTCGTGCGGACAAAAAAAAAATAGAATATCTTAAATTTCTGTAATCTGTTGTGCCACGAGGCAAAATAATTCTAGACAGTTTGTACATTCGAATTGATGAGTCAGCTGAAGCGATAGGTACAAAGTGTTTTGTTTTAAAAAATCATTGTTACGATCTTTTCTAGATAAATCGAGAGTCAATAAGTTAATTCATTTAAAAAAAAAAAAACAAATTTTGCTCAACGAAGCATGCTTCACTAATTTAAAAGGGCCGCTATTTTTTTTTTTTATTAAGTTTTTACACATGATCTTTAGTCATTGAGGGCGCGCGATAGGTGGATGAAAAAAAAAATCAAATTTTCAAAAATATTTTCATATATCCGATAAATATTATACTTTAATAATATTACCGTGAAAATTTTATTGAAAGAAACTTCTCAATGGCCGAACGAGCGATCGATGCGCAGGTATAATAACGGCAATTCTTCCGTTCCCTCGTTTTCTCGTACCCCTCGATATTTCCTATGGGTTTTTCTTTATGGCGTCGTGCTAGTAATATTCGTCGATATGGGTTTGTTCGTTTTAACTACACTTTTTATACTTTTTCTAGGGATTGTCTCTATTTTACATGGGATGCAGAAAGTGTAGTTAAAACGAACCCAGTAAATGTGAGTATAGAATAAATTTTAAAAAATTATGGCACCGAAAATTCGGCTTGAAGCGGCAGTAAAAGCGGTTTTCTCAAAATAATGTTTTTTTTTCTAAAACGACACCCAATATATCTCAGCGACTGATTGGACAATGATTTGAAATTAAAAAAAATAAAAAATCACCAAAAAATTAGTAAAAATTCACGAAAAACGAATATTTTACTATAAATGCTCATTCTTTGAAAAAAAAGTAAATAAAACTCTCGAAGGTCAATGTGCGTTCGCAAATTGTTTTTTATACGTTGAGACATGCTGCAGTTCAAAGCACACCTCATTACTATCGATCGCGATTATTAAATATTGTAGAAACAATTTTTGCTTTTTTTGTTTGTTTAATTTTTACCCTTTGAACCCAAAACGTTTTTTTTTTCTGGTACCCTCATATAGGACAAAAGGTAGGTCCATTTTTGTCCTCCCCGTTTTCCACCAACCTGATGGTTTCATAAAAAAATCTATAAAAATTCACAATACTATATATTTGAAACTTCCGCTGGGACGCTATAAAAAAGAAAATCTAATATAATTATAGGTGGGCGACTATACGAAGTGGTGGATACTTCTCGACTTATTCGAATAATTAAAATCGGCTCGGACAAAAATGACACCCATCTTTTGGATTTAAGAGTTAATTATCACGAATTTTACTTAAAATTATAAGATTGAAGAACAAAAAAAATATAAAAATTCATTCATCGATAATTCCCAAAATTTTCAGAGCTCAAATCGTTTGTATATCCAATATCACTGCCGTTTCATCGGATGCAAATCACAGGGGAGCTCTCTCTATCTCTTTCTCACGATAACGAAAAATGAAGATATTACATTAATCACGAGGATTCTCACGTGACGATGAGAATTTATAAGAGCCACGCACGTTCTATCAGGCGTGTCAGAGTCAATAACAACGCAACATGGATCAACGAGATCTCGGTGTTATATCCGCGCGGTAATTGCGTCCCTGATTGTCTTTTGCACGAGCAGCTCGAATCCGTGTTTGCAAATCCCGATAATTACGGCTTGTCATCGGGGAGCAGGGGCGCCAAATGGGGGCCGATGCAACAGGTCAACAAGAGCTTTTGGCTTTGAGCCGAAACAAGACACCGAGAATCGAGTATGATGCAGCTAATTATCGTGTTTCACGCGAACGTGGGACGATGGACACTGCTCCATAATTATAGGTCAGCGTGGACCAATAAAAAAAAAAAAAATTCCTGCTAATTTAAGGGAGGTTTCTACTTTGTTGGGACAAAAAATGTTCAATTTTTCACCAATTTTTTATGCGAAAAATATTAAATATAAAATGTTGATCAGGGTGTTTGAAATGAAAAAAAAAAATTGACTTTCCTTGCTCCCACCCCTCAAAACTTGAGTTTTGATAGAAAAAAACATCCTCGCGAAGAGGAAGCTCTGTGGCTTAAGTGGAAGCCGACGCTCAGGGGGACGTTTACTAATTATAACAGCCAATTAACGTCTATGACGAACTTTTTGGTAGGAAAAATTTGAGACCATGGGGATTTTATTTCAAATAAGAAGAACCTTTAATTATTCAAAAGTTGTAAACGATATTGCTGAACGAAAAGTAGCTTTGTGTGCGGAATTTGATTCATTATTACCTAAGGATAGAGATCGAGCGCAATATGTACTTTTAGTCGCTGATTTCCACCGAAAGACGTATGCCACGTGTAAAAAGGCGTCGTTGGCATCAATCTTTACCGAAAATAAATAAATGAATGGCATTTTGCGTTTTTTTGCATAAAGTCATAGCGGAAAAATTGTTAAAGGTGAATAAATTTGCTTATACACTATCGTCCCTGAGACTAATGATTTCCTATTTCAGCAAAAGAAAATAAAGAACCATGGAGTACGTATTTGAGTCAAGAAGAAAAATTATCGCGAAAAATTTCACCAGATACGAATGGTTTATGACAATTTATAAACAATTTTTAATCGCAAAACTATTGTTATGAATATAATCGATCTAAATTTTGTATTTACAACACGATGGTGTCGGAAAAAAAATTTTCAGCTCAAAGTTGTTTAGAATTTTTTATAAAAAATTAGTAATTAGGAATTTAAAAAAAAAATGTATTTAATAAAAAATTTTTTCATATTCGAAATACAATCCTCGTGGTCTGAAATTTTTCCTTCCAAAAAGTTCGTCATAGACGTTAATTGGATGTTATAATTAGAAACGTCCAATGAGCAGCGGCTTCCACTTGAGCTACAGAGCTCTCTTTTCGCGAGGATTTTTTTTTCTATCAAAACTCAAGTTTTGAGGGGTGGGAGCATGAAAAATCAAAAATTTTTTTTTTTTTAAATACCCTAATGTTGATATTTGGTATGTTTACTAAGCGGTCTCTATTGAATATGATAAGATCTTTTAAAGTTTGACAAAAAATGATATTGAGAGCGGAAGGAGCCCACGTATGTCGATGCGCCGGCGATGATATTCTTCGCTTGCGCAAGTTTCGAGTCCTGGACAGATGATCCGATGCAAAAAACCCAAACACATTTTTACTTTGTACAATATTGTGCATAAGTCGAACTAGAATGAAGAAGAAATATTGAAAAAGTAAAAAAATAGCGAGCGATCGAAGGGGAAGTTTAGTTTTTTGTCAAAAATTTTTGCAGTTTTTTGTTCGTAAAATAAAAGAACGTTTCAATATTTTTGGATGATTCTAGTTCGACTTGTACACAATATTGTACAAAGTAAAAATATGTTTGATTTTTTTTGCTTCGGATCACTTACGGCGCACCTATGTGACTCCTTCCACTCGCGATACAATTTTTTGTCAAACTTTAAAGAACGCTTGGTAAACAAAAAAAATATCAATGTTCTATATTTAATATTTTTCGCATAAAAAATTGGTGAAAAATCGAACATTTTTTGGCCTCAAAAAAGTAGAAACCTTCCTCAAAGAACTTACACGACTTTGGTCCATAAATTTCCGTCCCCCCGACCGTCTTTGATTGACGATCGACGAGATTTCATAAATTCACAAATTTAGTAATTATTTTTCGGCTGGTTACGTAAAAAAAAAGAGTGCCTCAAGAGAGAAAAAAAAACGTAAAATAAAGCAACGAGTCGGTGGTAAAATGAATTATAACACCGAAAATGTGATGCAAATAAAATTTAAAAAAAGAAAGAAAAGAATTTTTTGAAAAAAAGTCCGAGGATCGATCGTCGATAATCAACTCGGGGTGAATCGGTTGAGTAAAAAGATATCGTGGAAAATTCAACTTTTTTTTTTTTTTTAATATGAAAGACGATCGTAGTCGAGACTAAAGTCTACAATGATTTTCGACGATTTATATATATAGTTTAGTACAATACGTTTCTCGAACATGAAATCGCGTTTTTTTTTTTTTTTTCAACTCTTTACGAACGATTACGTGGCAGATTTGTCGTTTATTTTATTAATTTTTTTTCTCATTTACTTTAAATCTTCGATATTGGCAGTCATTTGCGTGTACTATTTAAGATTCGTGAACTATACAATGAAAATTGGAAGATATCGCGAAGCGAAGTGATCGGCGTCTGAGCGATATGAGCGAGAATTGAGTAAAAACATTTTTTTTTTTTTTTTCGAGTAAAAACATGTTTTTCTTTGTATTTTCATTCTAATCATTGCCAACGGTTCTTGTCGAATTATTTTTATGCACCGTGACAATTACGCTTTTCTCAAGGGCGGTACAGAGACATAGAAAGAGAGAGAGAGAGAGAGAGAGAGAGAGAGAGAGAGAGAGAAAGAGAAATTGTACCACGATCCTCGTGTGTGTATTTACATTTTCAATTTCTTTTTATTTTTGTTTTCCGTAGCCAATAAAGGTTTTTTTTCATTACGCTCGTTCGATCATCAATTTTTATCGAAATTATATATATATATATTTTTTTTTTAATTATCTATATTCATATTTAATCTCGATACTGTCTCGTCGCGACGATTCGCCACCACGATCCACAGATCTAGCATTCTCGTTAAAAAAAAAAAAAAAAAAAAAGCCCTTAGTCGTAAATTGCAATTATAAGAGCGATATCGCGCAAGGACATCGAAAGGTCTTATGGTCTATGGCGCGATTATCGTTTGCACAAGAATTAATTCCTCATAGTTGTGCAAAACGAAATTTCTTCTACGTCGCGGGCTTGCGAGTCGCGAACGGGGGGGGCTCGAAAATACGAGCAGGGAATTTTTTGTTTTCTTTCGTTAATTTATTTATCGCTTTTTCAAAGTCAATATCGAATCATCGAACATTCTCTCAAATCCTATTTCTCTCTCTCTCTCTCTCTCTCTCTCTCTCTCTCTCTCTCTCTCTCTCTTTCTCTCTCTCTCATTCTTTCTCGCATCTCGGATAGTCGCTCGAACTTTGACGTTCACGTCTCGCTTAGCTTCGTCCTCCTCGACAACCTCCGTCTCTTGCTTCGCAGCCTTTTACAGGCATCGGCTTCATATATCCTTGAGATCATCGGGCATGTCGTTCTTGGGATGTTTGTTCTCAAAGTGTTGCTTGTACGTTTTGGGATCTGGCATCTGTGCCTGTTTGTAAAAAAAAATAAAAAAATTGCCTTAGCATCAATGCTTATATTAAAAAAAAAAAAAAAAAAAAAAAAAAAAGATCCGATGCGAGAGATAAATCGAAAATTAATTTTTTTTTCGTTTGAATACTAAACTGGTGGCAGAGCTAGGTTTTATGAATTTTTTTTTACGCGATATTTAATTTTATTAATTGATGAAATTAAATGGAAACGAAATTGAAGGAAAAATTAATTAAAACCGCATGAAAATACAGAGATGCGTTTATGAATCGCATGGAAGTACTTGAAGCATTTCTGACCCAAAAAAAACAGGAAAAAATAGACAAACTTGGAAAAAATCTATGAAATATCTGATGTCCTTTAATGTCGATCGAAAAATTGTTTAAAGCAAGAATTCTTTTTGCTTACAGGTAAGAATATGTCGCCTTAATCATTGATCATTCTCATTTTATATTTTTTTTTGAGAGAGTAAAATGCAACGAGAAAATAAAAATAAATATGAAAGCGAAACTTTGGGGTGGAATGCTGATTAATGAAATGAAATGAAATTAAAACGCAATTGAAGCAAAAATCAATTGCAATCGCACGAAAATAAAGAGATGCGTTTATGAATCGCATTCAAGTACTTGAAGCATTTCCGAGCCAAAAAATTGGATAACAGAGCTGAGCAAAGTACCTGAAAGTACTTCAAGCACAAAGTACTGTAATTACTCGTGTATTTCAAGTACCAAGTACCTTAAATACTTTAATTGCCAAGTACTTGAGGTATCGAGTACTTGAAATACGTCAAGCATGGATTAACCAAATACTTTTCAAGTTTTCAGGTATACATCTCGTGAGTTCCAGTACTTACATTTGATTTTTTACGTAATCTTTGAACTCGTTTGATTTTAATTCGAGTACTTTTTGTATCAAAACGTATTTTCACATTGTGCAATTCACTCAGGTTAGGCAGATTGGAACAGAAATATTTAAACGAGGAATTAAAAATAATTTTTAAAAATAGCATTGACGATTGTAATTAAAATTTATTTAGCTTCAGGTTTGAAAAAGAAAAAATAAAGAATATAATATACGGATTGTTAAAAACGAAGCCAATGCGCTGACAATGACACCGTAACTACCGTAGCTTGAGCCTTTGAACGGTCATTTCTTACAATCTTAACCAAAGATGGCGCAGAATCTTCGTCAATTATTTATTCAAAGACGTTATACATGCAACCGTTAGCAAGACGTATTCAAAAGTACTTCATACTTGGTACTTGAAAAAGTACTTGAAGTACAGGAAAGTACTTGAAAATTTAACTAAAAATACTTAAAGTACAGGTCGAGTACTTGGAAATTTAAGTACAATACTTAAAGCACTTTAAAAGTATTTTAAGTACAATACTTAAAGTACTTTAAAAGTATTTTAAGTACAATACTTAAAGTACTTTAAAAGTATTTTAAGTATTGTACTTAAATTTCCAAGTACTCGACCTGTACTTTAAGTATTTGTAGTTAAATTTTCAAGTACTCGAACTTGACAAACTTGAAAAAAATCTATGAAATCTGATGTGCTTTAATGTCGATCGAAAAATTGTTCGAAGCAAGAATTTCTCTTGCTTACATGTAAGAATATGTCGCCTGAATCATTGATCATTATCATTTTATAGTTTTTTTGAGAGAGTAAAATGCAACGAGAAAATAAAAATAAATATGAAAGCGAAACTTTGGCTTGGAATGCTGATTAATGAAATGAAATTAAATTAAAACGCAATTGAAGCAAGAATCAATTGCGATCGCACGAAAATAAAGAGATGCGTTTACGAATCGCATGGAAGTACTCGAAGCATTTCTTACCCAAAAAAAGAAAAAAAAAAAAAAACCGGACAAATTTGATGTTCTTTAAGATCGATCGAAAAATTGTTTAAAGCAAGAATTTTTCTTGCTTAAGAACATGTCGCCTGAATCATTGATCATTCTGAGCGAATAAAATGCAAAGAGAAAATTAAAAAAAAATAAATACGAAAGCAAAACTTTGGCTCGGAACGCTTTTGACCCGGATGATAAAAAATAATTTTTTTTCTTACTTTGCATACTGCGCAAACATGAACGAGCGCTTTTTGAGCGGCTTTTTTCTGATCGTTGGCGCTGTGACCCTGCTGTTTCTTGATTTTTGCCGTTTTCTCAGCGGCTTTTGCCTGCGATTGAATTTTTTGATGTCCGCGAGCCATTCTGCAACAACGAATATGAGAAAAATTGTCATTCGATAATATTTAAAGATAGACCTGTAATTTTTCTTCGGAGAATTCGAGCACCGTATCAGAATAAAATTGCAAGAGAGGATTTACTACTTTCGCATAGAGGAAAGTGGATCTTCCGTTGCATACACACTTTTTTTTTCTCTTTCTCTCTCTAGTTGCACGAAGTCAAGCATAAGGTGGTATTAATTTTTTTTTAATTTATCCTAAAAAGGCTCTGTGGTTAGTCCGGCCAAGCTCGAACAACGTTAAAAAAATTTTTTTCGCTCATCGCTACACGAATTTTGGGGAATTTTTTTCTTGTCTCTGGCGCACTCTCTGCTCCCATCTTTGGTAATAAATACGTCAAGAGAGAAACCTGAGATGATCTCGGTTGCTCGACGTTTCGTGGACATATGGAGGGATAAACGACGTGCGCGACTTTTTCAATTTTTTTTTTTATTTTTTTTTTTTTCTCTGAATTTACGACACAATTGTAGTCTCGCTTGTCCCGAAACAGGAACCGGGATCGCGTATCGAATAAATTATATTTTTTCTTTGTTTCAAATCGTACATTTAAAACATATTGCGCAAATATGTAATTGTAAAACCGAGCAAGCTTGCAAAAAGTATACTTTGCTGCTCGCTTACCTGTTCAAACGAGGAAAATTGAGCCGGAGGCAAAGTATATATATCACAGAGCCTATTTATTTTGTCAGCAGGTGTGCGTTTTGCTATTTGAGGGATATAAGTATAAAACGGCTTGTTGTTTTTTTTTTTTTTTCTTTTTAATCGAGGTGTTTCCGGTACACGCGCACAATCGGCGGGGAGAGCTCCGCGAGAAAATTTTTCCCAACGGTGTGCGTATGACACTCTCTATCGCGAACGACACGGAGAACAAAAAGCGCGAGTGTGTGCGTGTGCGTTGGAAAATCCGTTGGCTCAAAGCTCAAAGAAACGAAAAGGGGTTTCCACCCCCCGACGATTTCGTAGTTTGATAAAAAAAAAAGGAATATAAAATCGCGATCAGCGTCAACTCGGAAAAATTGATACACACGTGAATGTCACGGAAATGTTACAAGCTCGCGGAAACTCCAAATTTCCAAATAGAACGGTGTGAACATATTCGGGGAAGGTACGCCAATCGTTGCTAGTTCAAGAATTATAATCGAACACACCGCGCGCGTCTGGAAAAAAAAAATCAGTTTTCAAAGTGAAATTCGTTATGGAAATCGATCGTGTGCTCATCGAAAATCTGAAATCTGTGAGTGACCGCTGAAAATTGTACGTAATCAATAATTAAACTGCGTGAAACGTTTGAAAAAGTGTCAGATTTAGAAGTTTTAGTGAATATTTTTAAAAGTTGGCAGTACTGTGTAAAAGTGAACGGAAGATGTCGTTAATTTGACGCGTTTGCGCACACACTCCGGGGGAGGGGGCGATCGTAGCGACTCGCCATGTTTGCCTTGAGGAACACGTAACTAGATAGTTCTCCTGAAACATGGCTGAATATCGGTCCGCTGTTGTAGTGAAATTTTGCGTAAGGGAGTATTGAAGAGGAAAAATTGTAATATTATTTTGTGATCAGTAAACGCGTGTGTGCCTCGAAACAAGCAATGACTTCGATACACTTCGTGGTGCATCCGTTGCCAGGCACGGACGATCAACTCAACGATAGGTGAGCGAGACGATGAAACGTTTTCTTCATTTTTTTTTTTTTTTTTCTCGTTGCCTCGAACGGAATCGTGGGATATACCCTCCATTCCTCTCGGTCGTTAACGTATTCCGATGCATGCCCTGACCGTTCTCTCTGCAGTACGGCCTCTTCCTTCCGTTGCCTCGTCTCGCCGTTTGAGCGTCCATCGTTTTTTTTTTTTTTTTTTTTCCCCCTCCATTGCGCAGTAAAAAAATTCTCGAATAACTCTTCTGATGTCCATTCATATCGGCTTTGAGGATGCTTTCACGGCACGTTCTTGCATGATATTTCATCCGAGCCGAGCCAATGATGCAACGACGTTAAAATCGACCCTATCCGTGCGGTGACACACAAAAATCGCTGTCAGATAATTAACATCTCGAATAGAATGCACGACATGGTCTCGTTTACGAGCGAATATCCCCGATTTACTCGGAGCTCGCCGAGTCGATCGGGACGAATTTTTCTTTATCGTTTTTTTCCCTTCCCCTCCCCCACCCCCACTCCCATAACCATCGATCTCGGGCCATTCGCACAATTGATTATCGCATTGTGGGTCAATTACATGTTCGAGTATATTATTCGCCCTAAAACTAAATATGAATCGCTCGAATCCTCGCATATTTTTATGCGTCGCGCCGTACATTTTTTTTTTTTTTTTTCTTCGAAAAATAAAAATTTCGCTCTCAACCCCTCCCTCCCGCCCCAAGCGTGCATGGGAAAGAGAGTGAGAGAGAGAGAGAGACGGAAAAAACAAGGATGATTTATTTAGAAACTACTGTGTGACAATGTATGCATGAACAACTTGATTCACTATATGTAAACATATATACATATATATATACAAATGTACATATATATGTATAGATATGTAGATTTATATATGAATCTGTAAATTGCCAGGTATAACTATGAAAAAATGAACAAAAGCTGCATTCTATAAATATTCCGATCTTAAAACTGTATTGTAACTTTCGAATGTACTTGAAGTGAAAAATTCTCCGAAATATTTGTTGCTTCGCATTTTTTTTTCATGGCATTCGAGTGTATATTTGAAAAACTATGACTTCATCGAGCTTTATAGATGCATTTCATTATCTCTCGTTTCCTTGTTGCGCCAAACTCTTTCGAGCTGAAGCGATCGGTAGGCCGCCATGCTGCTTCGATACAAGATTGTTCTAGAATGTTCTTGAGCTTAACCTATCCGTGCGCAAAATGCATTATGTTTTTTAATTACCGCTCCCAGCTGTGCAAAGTATTTGAAAAAAAATATATATATATCCTCATTCTCGCATAAAATGTATTACATTTGTCAAAATTAAATGTCCTCGTATCATATTTATAAAAATTTGTTTTTAATCCTAGATAGGCCATTTTTTTTTGCCCTCTACGGAGTATTTAAACGGGGTCCGTATGCCCCCCCCGTGTTCCGTCTAGGCTTAATTATTATGTACAATGTATTAAAAAATTTTTTTGCTTCAATTACGTAATCTCATCTTAAAATTATAACATATTTTTTTAATTAATCATTCCCCGTGAAAAAACGAATATGTAATATAAAATGGGGGAAAAAAAAAAGAAAAAAAAAACAAAAATGTAATTAGATTTTAATGTCGAGAATGCATGATTGTTTAGACTGAAAGAGGTGGCAGAAAAAATCAACAGATATGGATTTGTCACACCGCCAGCGCTCAGCGGGCTGAAAACCTCCGTTAAGCGTATTGTCGTTGGACCTTCTCATATTGCGCTGTTAATGGAAGACAGCAGAATCTGTCGAGTAGCGTTCACCGTTCTCTCCGATAGATTGGATCTTAGCAAGAATGAGCCCAGCAGAAAGTAAGTTGGAAAATTTATTTATTTATATTTAAAAAAAAAAGCGTTGCAATGCGCATCGCGATAATGGTATTTTGCGGCGAAGAAGTATCGTACTGTGCGAGTACACGAAGGGTTGAAAGAAAAAAAAAAAAAAGAAAAAAAAAATTTACGAGGGATACTAGGCAAACTTTAATTTTCCAAATCAATTACATCTGAAAAACGAAATTTTTATTTCTTTCATCCAGTTGCTGTTTTTTTTTAAGGATATACAAAAGGAACATAAAAAAAAAGCTTAGTCATACACTTTTTATACGTTTGCACAGAGGAAATCCATTTTACGTGTGAAAAGTTCAAAGGTCGCCGACCAGTAAATCATCCTTAGACTAATCTTTGAAGAATTTCAATTCTTTGACAAATCTACACGAAACAAAAGATATATAAATTTGTCTAAAAATTGGAATAAAACTTTTTTTTTTACATTATCTTAATAAATTTGGATATTTTTGTTCAAATTTATATTTCTTGGTATTTTCAGTGTCGTTGATTCTTTAATATTTTTGTTTCATTTCAACAATTGCACATTTTATTGAAATTGAATTTTCAATGCGATCGTATCGCCTGTACATCGATGCGGGGCAGGTTGCGCTTTAAAATTTGCTTCAACTGTAAAAAGCGTAATAATATTAATTACGAGATAGAGAAAAAACCTGATTTTTGTAATGGGGTTTCATTCAGCTGTACTATATCATTAAAATATTTTTTCATTTTTTTTTTTCTCCATTTTTCATTGAGTTATAACGGCAGGAACACGCCATAAGGATCTATGTTAAAATTAAAAATTTTACTATTGATTCTTTAAGAACGGTGTGATTGAAAATTCTGAAATAATTCAGGCCGTTCAGTGTGTCGATGCGGAATATTGAGAAAAAAAAATCAAAATTTTTCGTCCATTTTCGCTCTATCCGGTGAACCTCCTTGAGTCGCATGGGACCATTTTGTTCCCGTTCATCCTTTGGCTTATTTCGAGCTGCAAAAATATTTGAATGTATTTTTCTTTCGTTAAAACATATTCTATGAACATTCAATTAGCGACTCAGTAATAAAACTCCCAAATTAAGCAGTATTGTACCGTTTAACGGATGACCGTTTAACTTTAACACTTTCTTGCACGCAGACTACTGAGCGAGAGACAGTTTTTTCAGAATATCTAAAGATAATAAAACCGACACTCACGGTAAAATGTTGCCGCCCGTACCCACCAAGTTCTTTGCAGTTTCCCTGTGCTCTTGTTTGTATGCGATACAGTAATGCACTAGGATAGAGTGCCTGCGAAAAGCACTCTGGTAGGGGGATCTCAAATAATGGAATGAGAACAATGGGGAAGAGACGTAAAAACCTGAAAATATATAAAATGGAAATACTAATAAAAAAAAAATCATAATATATTCAGTGACTGACGAAAAAAAAACCGACCACTAAATTTTTCAAGTTTAAATTCCAAATTTTATGCGAAAATTTGGCAAAATCTTATCGTTTCTTTCCTCATAATAATCGTCTTTGCTTCGTGTTCATGTTCGAAGAAAATTTATGTGTTATTCTATTTGGATCTTGTTCGCCATAATTTTTTCACTGCGCTAAGAACTTGGGAGAAATTAGATGGCCAATATCTGCGGAAGCTCGTCAAAAGTATGCCTAGATAACTCCAAGCAGCTGTAAAGACTAAAGGTGGCCATACAAAATATTAGCTACTGTCATAAAAAAAAAGTAATTTTCACCTTATATTCCGAAATTGCGCAGCGGTCTCTTTTTTTTTTTTGTCCACATGTTGAGCGACTCATTGTTATTACAGAGAAAAGAGCTAAAACTCCTTTGATTACTGTTTTGAATATTTTTGAGGATAATAAAGTTTACATATTGAAGACTTATACGAACGTAAAAAAACTTTTCGATTTTTTTTGAAGTTTTTGAGATAGTCTCTTGATTTTGTCAGTCACTGTATATATATATGTATTTATAAGGAACTTTCAGAATTAAAAGTATAGGACTAAGCATAGCATAGTTCAGAACAATGTTTGCGCAACAATAAACAATTTGTTCAGTTTCATTGTAATCAAATCTCGTATCGTAATTTTTCCACACTATAAATTTGGTGTAATTTCGATATAAAAAAAGTTCTCACAACGACAAGTCGGATTGAAACGAGCGTATTCCAGATAAAATTTTAAGAAAAGAGATAAATTGCCAATGGCACTTGAGTTTTCGGTCAAACGTCGTAAAAAAATTTGGACAATCCACGGCAGAAAAATAGGAATTGCACTCTTTCGAGTGTCGTTGACAAATTTCACTTTCTCACATGTTTAACATGGAATCGCTACTTTTGTCGAACAAATGAAAAAAAAATCATCGTTATTTTAGCCCTCCTAAAAATCACGCCGAGAATACGAGCGCTGCGCCAAGCGGCAGCGGTGGAGGAGGCGGCGGCGGGAATAGAACCAACATGCCGCGCTCTCGTGCCAGGATCATGAGAAGCAGTTCGGCAATTCGCGGGGGTGGCAGCGGAGGAGGAACAAGCGGAAGTGGTCGTATAGGTCCGCCGGGTGTTATAATGGGTGGCGGCGGTAGCAGCAGCTCCCGTCCCCTCGTTTCAGCTCCTGCTCCTTTCGTACCCGAGGATCTTATAGTACAGGCTCAGGTCGTTCTTCAGGGCAAAAGTCGCAATCTTATAATCAGGGAATTACAGGTTCGCGAATCATCGATATTGATCAATAAATAATTGTTTTTTTTTTTTTTTTTTTTCCCTCTTTAAAAAGAAAGAGAAAAACAAAAACTATAAATGTAATATGATTGAAAAAAAAAACAGAGAACAAATCTTGACGTTAACTTGGCGGTCAACAATCTTTTATCGCGAGACGACGAGGAGGGTGATGACGCCGAAGATGCAGCGGATGGTTACGTTCCCGAAGATCTTATATCGCTTCTCGATGGTGGATTTAGCAACGAGCATTCCGTTATCATTGACGCTGATTCCATGTTCTCCGAAGATATGTTCGGATACGGAGGAATGAGAAAGTAAGATGATGTTGATATTTGCATCGTTGGAATGCAACGAAAATATGTTTTTTTTTTTTTTCTAAAAAATCATTTCCAGTATTGTCTCGAAGTCGAAAATCGTTTAAACCTTTTTTTTTTTCGTGACCTGAGGCCTAAATATCCCAGAAAAACATTATTAATACTGGAAATGATTTTTTTTTCTATTTAAAAAAAAAAAAACTCATTTTCGTTGCATTCCAACGATGCAAATTTCAACATCATAAAGATATTACGATTCGTATCATCGAAATACTTTTATGCGGGTCAAAACGACCAATAAACAGCCTTACAAAAATCTGCTGCTGTGTTTCGATATATAAAGTATGATTCGAGCTCAAAAAACCTACAGCAAAGAAAAATCGTATCGTATACACCTGATATTGCCTATTATCGGCATCTTTCAACTCTCAGCCCGAACAAAGTCCAATTTTCATGTCGAATTAGAAGTATGAATGAAATTGTTTTTTTTTTTTTTTTCAATCATTGGGGCGCATAATGTAGAGTAAGTAAAAATAATGAGGACGTATTTGTGTATTTTTCGTTAAAAATGACAGATGCACCAGTTATAGGCAATTTAATTTCACGGATTTTGATATATATATAGATATAGCGTAACATGTGTGACGTCATAATGTTATATTTTTCAATTTGTTATATTAACGGCAATTTTGATTCAAATAAAAAAATAAAAAAATACGTGATAAATATTTTTTTCTAAACTGCCAGATTTTTTTTCAATCATTGGGG
Organism: Rhorus exstirpatorius; assembly: GCA_963564615.1. Lineage (NCBI taxonomy): Eukaryota > Metazoa > Arthropoda > Insecta > Hymenoptera > Ichneumonidae > Rhorus > Rhorus exstirpatorius. Next base: position 6,859,284 of record OY751313.1, read on the forward strand.
CGCATAATGTCGAGTAAGTAAAAATAATGAGGACGTATTTTTGCTTTTTCGTTAAAAATGACAGATGTACCTGTTTATAGGCAATTTAATTTGACGGATTTTGATATATATATAGATATAGCGTAACATGTGTGACGTCACAATGTTATATTTTTCAATTTGTTATATTAACGGCAATTTTGATTCAAATAAAAAAATAAAAAAATACGTACTAAATATTTTTTCCTAAACTGCCAGATTTTGAAATGAAAAAAATTTCATTTATACTCCCAATTAGGAGTATGAATGAAATTTTTTTTCAATCATTGGGGCGCATAATGTCGAGTAAGTAAAAATAATGAGGACGTATTTTTGCTTTTTCGTTAAAAATGACAAATGCACGTGTTATAGGCAATTTAATTTCACGGATTTTGATATATATAGATATAACGTAACATGTGTGACGTCATAATGCTATATTTTTCAATTTGTTATATTAACAGCAATTTTGATTCAAATAAAAAAATAAAAAAAATACGTACTAAATATTTTTTCCTAAAGTACCAGATTTTGAAATAAAAAAAATTTCATTTATATTCCCAATTAGGAGTATAAATGAAATTGTTTTTTTTTTCAATCATTGGGGCGCATAATGTAGAGTAAGTAAAAATAATGAGGACGTATTTGTTTATTTTTCGTTAAAAATGACAGATGTACCTGTTTATAGGCAATTCAATTTCACGGATTTTGATATATATAGATACAGCGTAACATGTGTGACGTCATAATGTTATATTTTTCAATTTGTTATATTAACGGCAATTTTGATTCAAATAAAAAATACGTACTAAATATTTTTTCCTAAACTACCAGATTTTGAAATAAAAAACATTTCATTTATACTCCCAATTTCAGGCTTTTGTCCTCTTAGCTCCAATGAAAATCCCGAAACCGAAGTTTTCAATCGATTAATTTGTCGTTTTAGCCGGGGAAATTCTTCTCGCAGACTTGGAATTGAACGTGACGGTGAGCGCACAGAACGCGAGGGACATCGCGACAGTTTTAGCAGATGGCGGGATCGCCAATATTGCGGACCGCGCAGATGGCTGGAAACTGCTTTTAAGGAAAACTGGGAGAAAGATCCGGGTTTGTATTCTCAACGTTGAATAATTCATCGATCGATTGGTTTTTCAATTTTTTTTTTTTTTTTTTTTTTTCATCTTTGTTTTGTTTTGTTTTGTTTTTTTTAATTCGATTCGTATTGCAGACAACAAGAAGAAAGAATTGGCATCGCAGAGTCCTCTGTGGGTATCGGAGGAGCTCGAATGGTGGCACGAGCGCAGCGGCGAGCCAGCGCCGCGTTTTGTACAGATAGCCGCGCTTTATAGCGAATTAATCGCCGTATCGAGCACGGGTCAGCTTTATCAGTGGCGATGGGCAGACCCCGAGCCATACAAGCATACGGAAAATCCAAATGTTCATCATCCGAAAACCATATCGCTAGCCCTTAACGGTGAAAAAGTCGTTAATATATCGGCAACGGCGATTCGTTGCTCGGTAAGCACCGAGAGCGGAAAAGTAGCCACGTGGCTCGACGAGCTTCTCGGTCATGTGGCGCCAAGACTCGAGCATCCCGCTCAAGCTTTTACCGAATTCACGCTCGACAAGATCGTTTCATTGCACACTTGTGCGCTTTATACAGTCGCAAAGCTCGAAAGCGGTACACTCTATTGGTGGTACGCGTGAATACTTTTTTTTTTTTTTTCGTTTTCTTTCATTCTCTGTTAGATTTATTTTCGTTAATTTCTCGTGGGTAAAAAAAAAAAAAAAAAATAAAAAAAAAAGAAGGGTGGTTAATGTCGAATCGATGAATATTTCAACAGGGGAGTTTTGCCGTTTGCTCAGCGAAAAAAATTGTGGGACAAGTACAAGGCCAAGTCGCGCAAGCACAGACCGTCGACGGTCGTTTCAGCGGACATAAGCTACGGGACGCATGTTTGCATGAAAAACAGCCCTATGTATCAGCCGGGAGCGATCGGTGAGGAAAAAAAAAAAAAAAAAAAAAAAAAGCTGTTTTGGCTACAAATTTTCATCGGTTACTCGAATTCTCAAACCGACTCGTTGATTTTCACATTAAAGGATTCACAATCGCCAACGGAGTCCCGAAAGTCGGACAGTTGCTCTCAGCTGCTTGGAATCTCGATTCAACTTATCGTTTCAAAATTTTACCCGCCGGTTCGCTTCTCGCCGGAGGTTCGTTCGACAAGCGCGAGTCCAATGGCAACGCAACGGCGAGCGGCAGCGGAAAATCCAATCACAAGGAAACCGCTGATCGTCTGGACATGCCGCCACCTCCGTCTCCGGCATCGAGCACTTGCAGCGATACCGGAAGTATCACGACCAGCCACAGTGAGTGGAATTTTATTTATTTTTTTTATTTTTTTTTTTCTCTCTTTCCCTTTGATACTTGCAAATAAAATTTCGATCGACGATAATTACGATGCTAATGCGAAATTGTGATTATTCGCAGAACGCCAGAAGAGAATGGCGCCGCGAAGCGACGGCGAGCCCGAGAGAAAGGACGAGGAAGATTGGCAGCTGAAGGATGTCGTTTTCGTCGAAGATGTTAAGACCGTACCGATCGGTGAGTCGTCGGACCCGCGACGATTATATATTAAACGTTAAATTATAATATTAAACGTTATTATATTATTATAATATTATAGTATATTATTAAACGTTAAATTATAATCTTGAACGTTATTATATTATTATAATATTATATTATATTATTAAACGTCAAATTATGATCTTCGTTTTTCATGCTCATCAAACGTGTTTCGTTGTACAGGAAAAGTAATCAAGGTCGATGGTTGCTACGTTGCCGTTAAATTCTTCTCCAAGGACTCGAAGGAGAAGGAGAAGGAGACCAAAGAGAAGGATTTCAGTACGTCGGACTTCAAGGATGTTACAGCCGAGGATATGATCAAGCTACTCGCCGACTGCAGACTTTTGCGAAAGGACGAGCTGCAGGTAAGATATAATTATTTGAAAAATTGAAAAAAAAATCATAATAATAATTCAATAGTCAAAGAGTTATCGAAATATCGAGATTTGACAAGAGCACAGGACGTCGATACTTTCAATATATGGGCCCACAAATATATAACTTTTTCGCGTCAGTATCGCGAGAAGAACTGCATGGCCAAAACATAAAACGTAGGAAAACGAAAATGACAGAGATGATAAAGAATATAAAGAGTAAGAATAAAATATGAAAAATAAAAAAAGAAAAAAAAAGAGAAGAGAGAAAAGAAAGAAAAGGAAGGGAGGGAAAAAAGAAAAGGGAAATCGTTTCCTTTCGCACCAACTATAACTATAACTATAACACCAACTATTACTAGTACAATGGCTCTATGCGCTTATGCAGCTATAGCGGATTCGGGGTATATTACGGATTTTTATTAAATCGTATCTCTCGTTTGTAAAATCCAAATATAAAAAACAAATATATAACTCTTTCGCGTCAGTATCGCAAGAAGAACTGCATGGCCAAAACATAAAACGTAGGAAAACGAAAATAACAGAGATGATAAAGAATATGAAAAGTAAGAATAAAATATGATAAAGAAGTATATGAAAAATAAAAAAAGGAAAAAAAAGAGAAGAGAGAAAAAAAGAAAAGGAAGGGAGGGAAAAAAGAAAAAGGAAATCGTTTCCTTTCGCACCAACTATAACTATAACTATAACACCAACTATTACTAGTACAATGGCTCTATGCGCTTATACAGCTATAGCGGATTCGGGGTATATTACGGATTTTTATTAAATCGTATTTCTCGTTTGTAAAATCCAAATATAAAAAACAAATATATAACTCTTTCGCGTCAGTATCGCGAGAAGAACTGCCATGGCCAAAACATAAAACGTAGGAAAACGAAAATGACAGAGATGATAAAGAATATAAAAAATAAGAAAAAAATATGATAAAGAAGTATATGAAAAATAAAAGAAGAAAAAAAGAAAAGGAAGGGGGGGGGAAAGAAAAGGGAAATCGTTTCCTTTCGCACCAACTATAACTATAACTTTAACACCAACTATTACTAGTACAAAGGCTCTATGCGCTTATGCAGCTATAGCGGATTCGGGGTATATCACGAATTTTTATTAAATCGTATCTCTCGTTTGTAAAATCCCAATGTGCTCGTGCCATAACAATAATAGCAGGGAATGTGAGCTTGGCCGAGTGAAAAAAAAAAAAAAAAACGTATATAATTCCTCAATTTTCATATAATTGTGTATTATATCAGGTAATAAAGTCATCGATGAATCCACGCGCACCCGATTGTTTTCAACGCACTCCCAGAAGAGTCAACATCGTTGAGAGCGTAACCGAGAATCTTCTTACGGTCTCGACCGACGGACAAGGCACGTTTTTTATAAATTTTTTTTTCTTTTTTTCGTAACTTTTGAGCTCGGAATGCCGCCTCGATCGTTATAAAAATAATTCAATAATTTGACAATGGAAATTTTCATGCTCGGCAGGTATCCACGCGATTTTAGAAAATGGCAATAAACTGAGCTACGTCGTTTATAATCTCAGCACCGGAAGATACGTTCAGGATTGTTACATACCGTCGGACATTACATCGTTCCTGGGTCTCCAGCCACGGAATATCAGTCTCACCAGCGCCGGAGAGGTAATTTATTCGTTGAAAAATTTATTATTTCATATGAAAATTTATTTTTACTCATTACCAGCTGATCCCCCGACAGACATTGTTCTGTTCAAATTTCAATAAATTTGTTTGCGATCGTTTTGTGAATTTGTGAAAAGCTATTGAAAATGTATAATCGTTTGTCACTTCGAAACTCATCGTATTTCGTAAGTAAATCTGTAAATTTTTTTCAGATAAAACGATGAAACTCAATTTCATGAAACGATTGCGATGAACTTACAATAGAATCACAATTCGCCTGAAAATAAACGACTGAATCAATTTTTCGTCACTGTCCAACCGATTGGCTTGAATCACACAATATTTGCGCACGTAGCGAAATAAATTTTAATAAAAATAAAATAACGACTTTTTTTTAACAAATCGCGAAACAGCACAAAAGTAAAAACTGATGTAATTTTATTTTAAACTCGGCTGGAATGCGTTTTTCCAGATTTTTCTCCAGATCTTTCAGATTTTATTTTTTTTTTTTTTCAATTGAAAACATTCAATTGAGTTATTTCCATCCCGGGAGCATAACGAACAAAACAAAAAAAAAGAATCAACCAAATATGTCGTTCCTATCGTCAGTTATGATCGAGAGTGCATACAAAAATTATGATTTTTGCAGTCTGTCGGAATTTCCCGACTTTCCTCTGTAATTGTCCCGAATTTTTGTTTTCCTGAAAATTTTTCCAGGACCATATAACGAACAAAACGAAAAAAGAACATCGTTCGAATCGTGAGTTATGGTCTCGAGCTCATACAAAAATCCCATAGAAAAAAAAACACTCAGTTTTTCCCGAATTTTCCAATTTTCCGGGCAACTTTTCCAATTTTTCTTTCTCTAAAAACTTCATTCGGACTATTACGAACATAAAAAAAAAAAATTAGCCGAATCGGTCTAGCCGTTCTCAAGCGATGCCGCTTACCAACCAACAGCATTGAATTTTTATTTGACATCGATTTGTATTTTTTTTTTTTTTTTTTTTTTTTTTTTTTTTAAATTTGCAATCGATCGTAGTTTGACGATATTTTCGAATTTCCAGAACACCGAATGCTCCATGATACTGCGCGATGGCAATGGTACCATATATCCGATAGCCAAAGATTGCGCGGATTCAATTCGCGAACCAAATTGGCTTGATCTTGCTCCTGTTTTGTGCATCGGCGCCTCCACCATACCAATACCGAGCTGCTCAAATTCGACGAATCTTAAGAATCAAGTTGCCGTTATTGCTCTCGTATTCGACAATCTCATGCTCATGCCGCGCATACTGAGATGCGATTATGACGGTGTTAAGCAGGTTTTTCTGAATCTGGAACACGATTTTAGTGAGTTAAATCTTGGCTATTATTTTTTTTTTTTTTATTTCAATTTTTATCGTAAGATACGATCCAATAACTCGTACTATTTTTTTTTTTTTTTTACCATAGAAGAAAATATCGCTCAAATGCAATCTGTTCTCGCTAAGCGAGCTTATCTTGGCTATTTTTTTTTTTAATTTTAATTTCAATTTTTATCGTACGATACGATCCAATAACTCGTACTATTTTTTTTTTTTCCATAGAAGAAAATATCGCTCAAATGCAATCTGTTCTCGCTAAGCGAGCTTATCTTGGCTATTTTTTTTTTTTAATTTTAATTTCAATTTTTATCGTAAGATACGATCCGGTAACTCGTACTATTTTTTTTTTTTTTTTTTTTTTTCTCCCATAGAAGGAAATGTCGCTCAAATGCAATCCGTTCTCGCTGAGCGATGTGACGGAAATCGCAATATCTTGCATGCTTGCGTTAACATGTGCTCGCCGTCGTCGAACAAGGATAACGAGCAGAGCGTCGAGCGTGAATTGATGACCGGCGCCGTTGACGGCAGCGTCACACCGATGGAGGAACCGATGCCGCCGCTGAGCTGGCCACCCGAGCTCGACAATACATCCGGCGAGGAGGATAGTCTCCTGAGCATCGGAGCGGCGAGTATATCAATGATGAATAAATCCGGTAAGTCATTTTTTATTTTTATTTTTATTTTTTTCCCCCAAATACATTCAATCACAATGAAAAAAAAGTAATAAAAAAAAATAATATTTACTTTCTCAGGTACCGGCTCGACGTCGAGCAACACATACGTTATAGACTCGACCGAGCGCAGGAACAATGCGTTGCTCATACTGAAACACATGTGCGAGAATCCGAGCCTGGCTCCCCACTTGAAAGAGTTACTCACAGCGAGGTGAGAATTCGAGACGTTTTTTTTTTTTTTTTTTTTCCTCCCAAATTTGTAATCTTTCGATTATTTTTGCTTTTTTTTGACTCAATGTGCTCTAATGTGGGTTTAAAAAAAAAAAAAAAATTATTTCGAAAATAAAACTTGAACTTTCTTTGTTCTTTTTTTTTTTTTTCAGAGATTCTCAGGGACAAACACCTCTGATGCTCGCAGTTTCCGTACGGGCCTATCACGCGGCTCTCATAATTTTGGACACGATTCAGCGAGTCGGACGGGACGGAAAAGATTGCTCGGCAATGATACTTCCGTCTGACGCGAGTCCCGATTTATCGCCACTTTTCGTGACCTGCTGCAACGACACGTGCAGCTTCACGTGGACCGGCGCCCAGCACATAAATCAAGATATATTCGAGTGTCGTACGTGCGGACTTACCGGATCATTGTGCTGTTGCACGGAATGCGCGCGAGTCTGCCATCGGGGTCACGATTGCAAGGTGAAAAAGACATCGCCGACTGCCTACTGCGATTGCTGGGAGAAATGCAAGTGCCGGGCTCTCATCGCTGGCCATCAAGGCGCTCGATACGACTTACTCTGCCGTCTGGTCACGAATACGGATCTGGCGACGAAAATTAATTCTCGGCAAGTTTTATCCTATATAATAATAATAATAATAATAATAATAATGCCAATAATTTGCTTTGCTTCCCCCTCGATATGCATTTTGTATGATATATCGCGTGTCTAATGGAATAAGGTCGTGCGACTTTTTCCCATTGTTAAAATCATAAAGTCGTAGATTTTTTTTTATGTATTTACGCGAATTACGTAAAAATATGTTCAAAAACGTTAAAATTGAAATTTGGCGACTCAAAACCGGAACGTCGTAAGTTCTGGCATATACGACCTTTTGGACCTAATTGCAAAGGAGGAATAATCACGTAAACTAATTTTAGAAAGTCGTAAGCGACATTATACGACTTTCTGGCATTGGTAAAAGTAAAAACGTAGAAAAGTTTGGAAAAACCTCGAAAAGAAGTTATTGGCAGATACGACCTTGTGGTTCTAATTTGAGATAAGAAAAAATCACAATAAATAATTTCATAAGGTCGTATGCACCGCATAACCATTTTTTTTTTTTTATTGTTATTGTTTCCGTTTGAAAATTTTCAGCAGCACACGCGATGTTTCCCAAAATAATGGATTCAAAAAATATTTTATACGAATCATAAATATGGTTCATTTTTTTTCCTCAGGAACCACCAAATAAGTACATAATTTAAACTATAAAGATATTAAAAAAATGAAATTTCTCGTCAGCTACTTATCATAATAATATATGAACGATATTTACCGGGGAAAACGAGAAAATTAAAACCAGAAGGTTGTAAACGCCTGAAAAATCTTAAAAAAAATAAAGAAAACTTAAAACTAGACTCGTATACGCCGTAAATTCTAAAAACAAAAAAAAAGAAAACCAGAAGGTCATATCCGCCAATATACGACCTTCTGCTTTTAGGTTTTCAAATTCCTAATTTTCAATTTGTGCATTTTAATCATTTTTACAACAAATGATGGGGGAAAAAAAATAAATTACACGACCTTCTGGCACTAAAATCGCTTTTTTGGCGCTTACCTTGTTCTTTGTTCGGATATGCAGTCGAAAATCCACAACAAAAATATATTTATGTAACTTTTTTTTTTTTTTACCAAAATAACCGTTGAGTTTTTTTTTTCGTACAGAGGCGAGAGCATACTTCTGTTTCTCGTACAGACTGTCGGAAGACAGTCGGTGGAACAGCGGCAATTTCGTTCCGCTCCACGGCAGCGTTCGACCTCGGCGAGTCGAAAGACCCCATCGTCGGATGGTTTGGGCGCCGATTCGGACATGCCCGATCACGATCTTGAACCGCCGCGTTTCAGTCGACGCGCCCTCGAGAGATTGCTGAACGATTGGCCCGCTGTACAGTGCATGATTATGTCGGGAGTTAGCGAGAACGGTAACGATCAGTTGTTCGGTGATCAGGGACAATCTTGTCGTCAGATCGGCACGGCTTTGCTCGATAAATTCACGCACTCGTTGCTCGTTAAATGCAGCTCCGAGGTAATTTAATTCCTGAATTTCCCCCCCTCCCCGCGAATCCGAGAAAATCCGCTATAATGCTTTTTTTTTTTTCTCTTTTTTGTTTTTTTTTCCCGTACAGATGCTCGATACTTTGCTCACGACATTGATCCGCGAACTTCAGAACGAATCTGTACCCGGACGCCAGGAGGAAGCAAACAACGTTGCCCGTCGTTTCGTACGATCGGTGGCCAGGATATTCGTTATTTTCACGATCGAGATGGCACCGAACACCGCGAAGAGAAGAAGGTACAGGAACGTTCGTAGGATTGATCATGTACAATTTTTAAGTCGAAATTTGCCAAAGTAAGCTCGTTCCTTCGTTCAATTAGCGTAGAATCGAAAATAAAAAATTAAAAAATGCATATGAAAAATAGAAATTCACAAATTTTATGATATTCATTGAGACTTGATGGGGAAAAAAAAAAATTTCAAAAAACCTTTCGGTAGAATTCGACATTATTGTAAGACTTTTCTCGAACGAAAATTGTGTATAATCGATCCTACGCGGATTATAATTTTCGATGAAACGGGGGCGGGGTGGGGCGTAAGAACAAAATTACGAATAAATTTAAGAAGCTTCAACACACTTCACAGCGCGAGCCAAGCTTCGCAGCCGCTGATCAAGTGTCGTCGAGTATTTCAAGCTCTGATAAAACTCGCGGTCGAGGAACTCTGCGAGACCGCCGATTCGCTGATAGCGCCGGTGAGACTCGGCGTTGCCAGGCCAACGGCGCCGTTCACACTGACGAGCTCGGCGATGGAAGTTATAAATGGCTCGGAGGAATTGTTCTCCATCGAGCCGCTCATACCGCACAGCGGCGTTAGCTCGCAGAATCTCGAAACCGGTCATCAGCCGCAGCAGGGAAACAATAATATCGTTATTGCGCGCGATGCCACAGCGATGGATGAGACGGAGGGCGGCGAGGAGGTACCGATGGACATGGACGGTGATATAAGCGAACACGAGGAATCCGGAGTCGTCGGAGCTGCGATTAATCATCCGTTGGGCGAGGTCGACGTTAATGCGAGTGTCGCCGGTGAGGAGCAAGCCGTCGACGGTGAATCCGACACCGAGCTCGATCTTCTCGCCGAGGGCGAGACCGAATCCGACTCCGACGACAATCACAGCAATCAGGATGCCGCGTCGGCACAGCGAAGCGTACAAACCGGCGCGACCGCCGGCTCGGACGGCGGTATGGGCTCGATTCTTCTCTTTCCGGAGGACGAGTCCGGCGAATCGAGCCAGCAGGAGGACGACGATAGCGAGGCCGGCGAGACCGACGAGCAGGACAACGAAGAATTTCAGATCGGCGACGAACAATTGGAGCGCAGAAGGTATCCGGAACTCCTTTGATCTTGGGCATACGAAAAAAAACAAAAAAATTAAAAAATAAATAAATTTGATATTCGCGGGGGGTGGCCACGGGTCAGGGAAAACCTGGAAATGTCAGGAAAATTTCCGGGGAATTTTTCATTTGCTCGGGGAAAATTTTTAAATTTACAAAAATTAAAATTCAAACTTTCGGTCAATCGAGATGAACGTCGATTGTTCTTTAAAATTTTTATTTGCATCCGCATCAAGGCAATTTCGTTGACTTGAAATATTTTTTTGTTTTTTTTGTTTTTTTTTTTTTGACGTCTTTATAATGAATTTAATCTCTAATTGTTACCCACTTTTTCGAAAACCTGAAAATAACGAAATTTCGGAACGCCCATAACTTTGCTCTGAATAGACGGATTTGGGATTGTCGGGGTTGTTTTTAAAAGCCCAGGAGCAGACTTGCTAAATGCTCTTTGATTCATTCCGAGATCTTAATTTTTTGTATTCAAAAGAGCAGTTTGAAAATCGGTGAACTTGAGTACAAAGGGGTTTGTATCGAAAAATTGACAAAGTTCGATGGTCCGACTTTGAAAATTTGTAGAAAATTGAGAAAAAATTTAGTAGTTTGATGAACCAGGCGACATTTTAAAGCTGAAACGATTGCGAAGAGAATAAGCACTGGTCGGAGTTTCATTCCTATCGGGAAGCAAAATTACAGCGATTCCAATGGGCCCAATCATTTTTCGCAAAAATCTTGTAGTTTAGAAATTTCATATAGAACCCTTGTATCGATTTATTTTCTTCCGCTGATGAAGAATTCCATTTCAAAACGTCAGAAACGTTTTTTTTTTCCAAAAATAAAAATAACGAATTACATCGGATAAAATTTAATTAAAATTCATATGATTTGTATAGATTTTGAATAGATCACTATTTTTCCGATATTATCGATAAACAATCATATTAACAAGAAAAAAAAAACATCGTGATAAAAAAAATTATTTTTATGTCGTTTCCAACAAATTTTTTTCCATTCAAGATCTTTATATAATCCAGAGATATATATTTGTAAATATAAGGATATTAATGAAATGCAAATATTTTCCAAAACCGATTCTGTCGAGTTTTAAAAAACTCGTTGGTCGATGAACCCGATAAGCTCCTGTTCTATTCAGATTTCAGTTAGGCAAAGTTGGATATTCTTTCGGCGGAAAGTCAGGGAAAAGACAGCGAATTTTTTTTGCTTTTTTTTTTTTCGTGGTCACCCTGATTATTCGCTGCTAAACGTGAATTTATAACGTCCGCGATTCAGTATCGACATTTTTTTAGTAAATAGATTGGTTTTAATTCGTTCCAGCGGCTCGACGGGGCATCTGCACCGCAATAATCTTGCACCCGTCTCGATGCAATGGGCGATAAGAAATCGCGAGGCAAACATGCGCACGGGTGGATTACGCGTAACGGGCGGCAGTAATTTGGTATTCATAGATTCGTCGACGCTACGACGTACGACGGCAACGTCGGCGGTTACCGCGGCTCAGGAACCCATTACAATGGGAACCACGGCAAGTTGTTTGGCGCGAGCTTTTGGTATTGTCATACGACAGATCGCCGATTTGCTGACGATGATGCACGATTATAAGACTCACGCGCCCAATCTACCGAGACTCATGGAGATCACTTATCAGGATGCTATAAGCTTGCAGGTACGTTTTTTTCCTTGATTTTCTTAAAATTGAAAAAATTAATGAATAATGGCGAATTGGAAAATAATTTTTTCTACAATTTGCCCCTGAACAGTACAAATTATATTCTTTGATTCATCCAACGATCAAACAGTCATATTCGACACATTTTTCAGTGAATTTATAGAGAATCCTCAAACGAAAATGGACATTTATTCGAAAATTGTTATTTTACATTCATATTTACATAATTTGATCCCATATTTTACATTTTGCATTGGTTTTACGATGGTTTAATCCTCGCGCCCCTTACTTTGTTTAAAAAAAAAAAAAAAAAAAAAAAAAAAAAAAAATTGATTCGAACGTTTGCTCGTAGATGTACCTCGAAGGACATTTGAAACCTACTTGGGACTGGTTATTGACCGTTATGGATGCTACGGAGGCACAGTTGAGATTCGGAGTATCTCTTACCCGAAGCGCTGATCCGACACATCCGGAGCATCCGCTCAACAATGCCCCGTCGTTGTCCGGTGGAAATTTCACAGGTCTGCTGAACTCCGCGGCCCTTTCGCTCACTCTACAAGGTGGCAATACCGCTCGGAATCAACGCAGCGGTATAACCGCAACCTCGAATATCTCCACAACTCAAGGTTCAACGCGACTCACCGTTGGTTTTACAGGCGTAGGCGAGCCACCGCGGAGCAGCAGAGAGCGCGAAGGTTTGTCATCTCCAAAATCGCAATCCCGTTCACGAATATTGTCTTCGTTTTGTAAATTAAAAAAAAAAAAAGGGGGGGCCAGGAGAGAGTTACGAAAATTCGAATAATTTTCTAATCGCGAGCAAAAAAAAAATTTTTTTTGATTCGCAGGTGGCGATGCACACTCCGCGCGACGCGAATTCTTATCGTACTGTCTCTCATTGATGCGCGCACACAATGGCGAGCATCGCGACAGTTTGCCCGTTCTCGATGTATCGGCTCTGCGCCATGTGGCTTACGTATTCGACGCTTTGGTGTATTACATGAGATCGTTGTCGGAGCCACTGGCGTCTCGGGGCGAGACACAGAAAGAGGCGGCTTCGTATTCCGCCTGGAACGATCAGGTAATTTGTCAAATTTGCAGATTGTCCGAAAAAAAAAAAACAAAAAAAAAACGGTTTTCTAATCATGAAAAATTCGGCGAACGCAAGCGTTGCACCCCTTCAGTTTTACAGCCTGTCAAAAAGTGCGGCATTTGCGAAAAAATGAGAAATGAGCTTGACTTTCAGGCAAAATTTTTTTTTTAGAGCGCGATCTCAAGTATACGCTTTGAAATAACATCGAAAATTTCTGATAAAAAGGTCCGAACCAAAAACCACCCCTGACGGTAATAAAATATCGATAACCACCCCTGGCAATGGTGATACGCCCAATAATGCATTTTTATTGATGTTCAGTTCATATAAATTTTTGAAAGTACTTGAAATATTTGTAGCAAGAATATCCGAATGGAAAACTACCCCTAACGGTAACGAAGCATCGAAAACTACCCCTAGAAATGGCGATACGCCCAAAAATGCACTTCCATTGATGTTCGGTTCATATATATTTTCGAAAATGCATGGAAAATGTGTATCAGGAACATCCCGAATCAAAAACTACCCCTGATAGTAACGAAACATCAAAAACCACCCCTAGCAGTGGTGATGCGCCTGAAAATGCACTTTTATTGATGTTCAGTTCGTATAAATTTTTGAAAGTACTTGAAATATTTGTAGCAAGAATATCCGAATGGAAAACTACCCCTAACGGTAACTAAGCATCGAAAACTACCCCTAGAAATGGTGATACGCCCAATAATGCACTTTCATTGATGTTCGGTTCATATATATTTTCGAAAATGCATGGAAAATGTGTATCAGGAACATCCCGAATCAAAAACTACCCCTGATAGTAACGAAACATAAAAAAACTGCCCCTAGCAGTGGTGATGCGCCTGAAAATGCACTTTTATTGATGTTCAGTTCGTATAAATTTTTGAAAACACATGAAAAATTTGTAGCAAGAAAATCCGAATCGAAAACTATCCCCAACATCAACGAAACATCGAAATTGTTCATAAGGGTTGGAATTATCCATGAGTCCTTCAAAAAATGATAATGTGTTCCGGAACACTCATATTTCGATTCAGATCAGGATAAAATAACAGAAAATTAGATGATAACATTTTATCCATTGGAGGATGAATTTATCTCAATTGAGGGGTAGTTCATGAGGGTTGATTGATCCGTAAGTTCTTCAGAACCTCACTACGTGTTCCGGAATGACTTTTCCTCAATTTCCGGCAGAAATGAACGATGGGAAATGAAATTAAGATGTTCTCAAGCGATTAAGGGTGGTTTTTTCATTCGGGGGGTAATTTCTGAGGGTAGGAAAATTCTGGAATAATTTTTTTTCCTCACATTGGGTACTCATGAATTCAGATTCACCATTTACCAGCTTTGTCAAACGCTTCAAAAAAAAAACTCAGCTGTAAAGGGTTAAACGTAAATAACTTTTTTTCTTATTTTGTTTAAATTATGTGTTTTTCGAAATTTCCAATGTTAAAAGCCATCAACTTGTCAGATTTACTCTTGTCTTAAGAAAATTGACAAAAACACTTTTATGATGCACTTTTCGTTTCATTTATTTATTTATCTTATTATATGAATATTTTGGAAACGGGCAAAGAGAACGATGATGGAATTTTGTTTCCGTGGATTGCAGGACGAGAATGATAACGAAGAAGGCGAGGAGGAAAATTTGCCAGCTGCCAATGCGATGGAGACCGATTCCGTCGATTATCCAGATTTGTTGCAAGTTCCGGTCTGCGGAGCGGGCAATAGCAGCGGAAATTCAACGGGCAAAGGAAGAAAACATCCGTTCTTGCAGAGATCCGATTCGACTCTTTGTCTGGGTTGTCCGTCCCTCGATCCATTCGACACGGTGATGAGCGAGGCCCTGCCGCTGGCCGATCAGCCGCATTTACTGCAGCCGCACTCCAGACGCGAGGATCTTTTCGGCGTGCCGAGACAACCGATCGCCGGTTCGAGCACCGGCGGCGCAAATCAAAATCCATTGGAGGGACTCCCAACGAGACTCAGTCTCTCGGCTCGAAGTGCCGATAACGCGATCACCCCTGTCACACCGACTTTCAGTCAAGTTATTCAGGGTCCCGGTGGCAGTTCGTCGAATCCGGAAAATCGAAGAAATTCGGTAGCCGCGGGCGAGCCAGGAACAAGCAAATACGTGGTAAGCTTAATACTTTTGTACGATTCGTTTCTTCGTTGACTTTTTTTTTTCGAGCTATCAATTACATTAAAATTGCAATAAATAATATACGGACATATAAATATTGAATATTACGCTGAATAATTGTAATTCGTGACGAAAAATTACCACTTTTTTTTTTTTTTTGGAATAATTACTTTTTGAAAATCACTATAAATGGACTTTTGCATCGACAAACATTGTTCGATCGAGCTTTATCTTTCTACATCGATGAATCAAACACCGAAAGCAATCGTTACGACTCGTACGATCGTCTCAGATTAAAAAAGCCCCGCAGAATTTTTTGCAATGTTTCTCGACGCTTTTCATCGCAGGAAAAACCAAAATTATTCAATCAATCGACCGATAATCAACCACCGGTCGTGACGGAGCAGATCGACAGAGCTCCGATAATCGTCTCGCCCAGCAGCCAGAACGAACAATCGGGAAGCAGCAAGGGCAAAGAAATTTGTAAGACCGGCAGGAGTGTCATAGTCCGAGCTGGAACCGTATCGGTGAGTAACTCTCCGGTTTCACGTTCGAGCTTCGAACATTTGATGTTTTTGTGTACTTCGGGAAAACATTCGAACGGTTTCGTAATCAGCAGAAAATTTTCAATCCTTGCAAGCCTGAAAATAGCGAGAAAGACGGGGGAAAAAAAAAAGAAAAAATTCTCCAATTTTTGCTCACTTTTTCGAAAACTTTTTGAAAATAACGAAATTTCAAATGCCCATAACACTTTGCTCCGAATTGATGAATTTGGGCTTATCAGGGGTGTTTTTTAAAAGCCCAGGAGCAGACTCGGAGAATGCTCTGGATTCATTTCGAGATCTTAATTTTTTTTTTATCCAAAAGAGCCGTTTGAAAATCGGCGAATTTGAGTCTATGGAAAAATTGACGAAAATCGATGGTCTTGAAAAATTGTTAAAAATCGAAAAAAAAAAATCCTAGTTCGATGAACCAGGCGGTATTTAAAAAATTTCATTTCAAAACGACAAAAACATGTTTTTTTTTTTCCCGAAAATTAAAATAACAAATTATTCCGGACAAAGTTTAGCTAAAATTCATATGGTTTATATAAATTTTAAATAAATCACTATTTTTTCCGATATTATCGATAGATGAAAAATCAAATTAATAATTTTAAAAAAATGATTTTTTCGTCGTTTCTAACAATTTTTTTACATTCAAAAGTTCGTCAACTTCCTTGCCAAATGTATCTCCGCACTTGCGGTGCTCGTATGCGCACGCTGTGATTCTTGTAACGCAGCGGCGGTGGCAAGATCTTTATATAATGTAGATATATATATTGGACTGTTTAAAAATAAATCGATAATTTTTTTTTGCTTTACACAATCTTAAACTATACTTGGACATAAAAAAATAATCCTCGCGAAAGGAGGGCCGGTCCTTGAAGATTTAGAGGTGTCTCATCGAACTTTTGTCTTTTTTTATTTCATTAATGACTAATTCTTTTACAAACCGAACACCATTCTGACTGACACATTTTTTATTTGGCTGAAACTTTTTTTTACGGGTTCTATGTCGAAAAAATAAGATACGTGTTCGAGGATTTTTTTTTTTTTTTAATAGAGGGGGTTGGGAGTTTGAGATTTTCGTGATTTTTGCCTTGGAGACTCATTTTCAAAAATTCATAACTCCGGTTATTTTTAAGCTAGAGAAAACGTTTTTTTTTTTTCATTTTGAAGGATAAAAGGGTGAATTTTGAGAAAAACATATTTTCAAAAAAATTTATAAAAAATTTCATATTGTTATAAGCATTTGAAATGTTTAAATCAATTTTTAACCATGGCCCCCAAATTTTAACGATTTCTTAATACAACCATCGTATTCTACGTCAAATTTTCCATAAAAAACGTATTTTTTATTAATGGAGGAATTATGTTTACTGGTAGAGATAAATTAATTTATCTAGCGCGGCACGTCGTATCGGCACGCGGGTACCTTTGCACGCCTGTTTTTCTAACCCCACATCGTTTTTCTCAATAACATTAATGATTATTTAACTCTTAGTATACTTTGTAAATCGATTAGAAATTATTATTATTAGCAAACAGGACTTTATGATTAATTGAACAAAATAATAACATGTTAGCAAATGAAAAAACAATTAATTACGATTTTTATAAAAATTTTTCTTAAAAACGTTATTTATCAGTAGTTAATGATCTCCTACTTAATTGTAGGAGAAAGTACAAAGTAGAAAGTACCTTAAAAGGAAAGTAGGAGATTATGAATATTGTATATTTTTTTGCATTTATCGACGTATATATCGACCGATAATTGTTGCTGCGATCATCAAGATCGTTTTTTCTAGTATATTCAATATTTATACATAAGTTTGGAATATATTCATCATTTTAGGACTAGAAAAACGTTTGTTCCATCCATGCAAATTAATTATTCACATATTAACGAAGTAAAAATGACAAAAGTCCGATGAGACACCTCTAAATCTTGAAGGATCGGCCCTTCCTTTCGCGAGGATTATTTTTTTATGTCCAAGTATAGTTTAAGATTGTGTAAAGTAAAAAAAAAAAAATTATCGATTTATTTTGAAACAGTCTAATATATATATATATTTAGACACAAAGGCATCGATTAAATGCAAATATTTTCGAAAACCGATTCTGTCGAGTTAAAAAAAAAAAAAAACTCGCTTGATTAACCCGATAAGCTCATATTCTATTCAGATCAAAGTGAGGCAACGGTCGGGTATTTTTTCAGCGGAAAGTCAGGGAGTATTTTTGCGCTTTTTTTTCATGACCACCCTGGAGAACAATGCCGAGAATCGCGAAGCGAAAAATCGTCGTTGATTCTCAATTATTATTTCAATTTTTATTTAACAGGAAGCGAATGCTAATAAAGTCGGCGCACCGGAGGTACTCGTTGTGCCGACAGCCGAGGCTCAGAGCAGCGCCGACGAGGTTGATCCGGCGGCAACTAGTCATGAGATATCGGCCCACGAGACGGTAGAGACGAGTCCAGTTGAATCAGCGAGAGCCGCATCGTCGATCGGAACGAATATATCGCACAATATATTGCTCGGACGTTGGAGACTTTCCCTCGATCTGTTCGGACGTGTTTTCATGGAGGACGTCGGTCTCGAGGCCGGCTCGGTAGTTTCCGAGCTCGGTGGATTTCCGGTCAAAGAGTCGAAATTTCGCAGGGACATGGAAAAATTGCGAAACTCGCAGCAAAAGGACATAACACTTTTGAAGGTGAGCGTCGCGCGACAAAGTTTTTTTTTTTTTTCAAAACTTTTTTTTTATCCCAATGGTATTTGATTTTAAAGGATTAAAAAAAAAAAATGTTTCCCTTCCTTCGCAGGTCGATCGCGACAGAACGCAATTGCTCGTGCAAACAATGAAAGAATTGAATACGCAGTACAATCTTTACAATCGTAGAGCATCGAGCACGCCGCCGCTCGCTCTAAATCGGATCAAAGTTACTTTTAAAGACGAGCCCGGCGAGGGTTCCGGCGTTGTACGAAGTTTTTATACGGCTATCGCAGAGGTAAGCCCGAAAAATAATTTCACGACACAGAAGTAAATATATTCTTGTAAAATTTTGCATTTTTAATACACTTGCCTTTTGTATTTATAAAATAGGCATTACTAGCGAATGACAAACTGCCGAATCTTGAAGCGGCGCAGGTGGGTTCGAAGTATTCGCAATACAACAGTTTGCAAAAATTGAAGAGCAGAGATCGCGAGCTACGACGACAGGTAACGGATAATCGAGAAACCAAATTTTTTTTATTTCATCATTTTTCATTCTGAATTTCTCGCAGAGGACAATGAATTATTTAATGGGATTATGATTGAGAACATCAAAAAATGACATTGTTTTTTTTTTTTTTTTTTTTTTTTTCGTTTAATTTCCCCAAAGAATCCTCGTTCATCCGGAAAATACAGAGAGGCCCGAAGATTATCGTTCGAGGCGCGCTCGTTTCATCCATCGAGCGCGGTGGAAGTTGCCGGCAGCTCGGGAACCGGTGGCTCGTCCTCGAGCAGTCATCCGCTTCCGGTTGGCCATATGAGCAACGATCATCTGACGAGTCATCAGCAGCATCTCGGCGATCGTTTGTATCCTAAGGTGCACGCTCTTCGACCAACGGTGGCGGAAAAAATCACCGGAATGATATTGGAACTTTCGCCGTCGCAAATATTAACGCTACTGGCATCGGAGGAGGCGCTGCAGGAAAAAATTGACGAGGCTTACGAGCTCATACAGCGTCATTGTCACGATTTGGCGAGCGAGGCCCTCCTCGATCTCGATGTTTTCAGTCTTACGGAGCGCTGCGGCGCCGGTAAGAAAAAAATGGACAGCAGCATTTTGGACGATACCGAGGACAACGCGCCGTTGTTTTATTCGCCGGGAAAGCGAGGCTTTTATACACCGCGACAGGGAAGATGCAGCTACGAGCGTCTCAATGCTTTTCGAAACGTCGGAAGGCTGATAGGACTTTGCCTCTTGCAGAACGAGCTTTGCCCGATATTTTTGAATCGTCATGTCATAAAATACATACTCGGAAGACCCATACGCTTTCACGATCTCGCATTCTTCGATTCCGTGATATACGAGAGCCTGCGACAGCTCGTCGTCGACGCTGAGACCAAGGACAGCAATAGTTTGTTCTCCGCGCTTGATCTTACATTCAGGTAACGACTCAACGAAGAATCGAGATAATCGATTCGTTGATATTACCCGATATAGATTCTCCATGGTTACTCCCCACCCCCCCTGTTTTTTTTTTCTTTTTCAATCTTTTGCTCGCGTGTACTTCGTTTTTCGTTTAAAATTCATTTCAGTTTTAATCCTTTAACGGGGGGGCGCTGGTGGGACACATACACGTCCCACCTACTTTGAAAAATCGTTAACTTTCAGAAAAATTAACATATCTACATCGTTAAGTTCGCATTTTGAAGATAAAGGATGCGTCTAATCATGAAAAATTCGGCAAACGCAAGCGTTGCACCCCTTCAGTTTTACGAATCGTCAAAAAGTGCGAAAATTGCGAAAAAAAATGAGAAATGAGGATGACTTTCGGGCAAAATTTTTTTTTATAGTCGCGATCTCAAGTATGCGCTTTGAAATAACATCGAAAATTTGTAGCAAAAAGGTCCGGACCAAAAACCACCCCTAACGGTAATAAAATATCGATAACCACCCCTGGGCAATGGGTGATACGCCCAATAATGCACTTTCATTGATGTTCAGTTGATATAAATTTTTGAAAGTACTTGAAATATTTGTAGCAAGAATATCCGAATGGAAAACTACCCCTAACGGTAACGAAGCATCGAAAAACACCCCTGGAAATTCTGATACGCCCAAAAATGCACTTCCATTTATGTTCGGTTCGTGTATATTTTCGAAAACGCATGGAAAATGTGTATCAAGAACATCCCGAATCAAAAACTACCCCTGACAGTAACAAAACATCAAAAACCGCCCCTAGGCGGTGGTGATTCGCCTGAAAATCCACTTTTATTGATGTTCAGTTCATATAAATTTTTGAAAACGCATGAAAAATTTGTAGCAAGAATATCCGAATGGAAAACTACCCCTAACGGTAACGAAGCATCGAAAACCACCCCTGGAAATTGTGATACGCCCAAAAATGCACTTCCATTGATGTTCGGTTCGTGTATATTTTCGAAAACGCATGAAAAATGTGTATCAAGAACATCCCGAATCAAAAACTACCCCTAACAGTAACAAAACATCAAAAACCGCCCCTAGGCGGTGGTGATTCGCCTGAAAATCCACTTTTATTGATGTTCAGTTCATATAAATTTTTGAAAACGCATGAAAAATTTTTAGCAAGAATATCCGAATGGAAAACTACCCCTAACGGTAACGAAGCATCGAAAACCACCCCTGGAAATTGTGATACGCCCAAAAATGCACTTCCATTGATGTTCGGTTCGTGTATATTTTCGAAAACGCATGAAAAATGTGTATCAAGAACATCCCGAATCAAAAACTACCCCTAACAGTAACAAAACATCAAAAACCGCCCCTAGGCGGTGGTGATTCGCCTGAAAATGCACTTTTATTGATGTTCAGTTCATATAAATTTTTGAAAACGCATGAAAAATTTTTAGCAAGAATATCCGAATGGAAAACTACCCCTAACGGTAAAGAAACATCGAAAACCACCCCTGGAAATTGTGATACGCCCAAAAATGCACTTCCATTTATGTTCGGTTCGTGTATATTTTCGAAAACGCATGGAAAATGTGTATCAAGAACATCCCGAATCAAAAACTACCCCTAACAGTAACAAAACATCAAAAACCGCTCCTAGGCGGTGGTGATTCGCCTGAAAATGCACTTTTATTGATGTTCAGATCATATAAATTTTTGAAAACGCATAAAAAATTTTGTAGCAAGAAAATCCGAATCGAAAACTACTCCCCAACAGTAACAAAACATCGAAAACCACCCCTAGAAGTTGCGATGCACCTAAAAATCGACTGTCATTGGTGAGGTCGGGGTGCTTTTTGAATGTGAGTCCCCCCTTGCCTGTATCAACTCTTCAATTACTTCAGGGGCAGCTTTTTGCATTGAGGTTCATATTTTCTCAATTGAGGGACAGCTCATAAGAGTTGAAATGATCCATAATTTCCTCAGAATATATTCACCTGTTCCAGGATACTCATATTCCGATTTGAATTAGGATGAAATGATGGGAAATGAGTAATAACGTTATGTGCGTTGCGGTTGAATTTTTACCAACCGAAGGGTCGTTCATAAGGCTTGAAATTATCCGTAAGCCCTTCGTAATATGCTCATGTGTTCCGGAACAATCATATTTCGATTCAGAATTGAAATTAAGATGTTTTCAAGCGATCGGGGGGGTGGTTTTTTTCCATTTGGGGGTAATTTCCGAGGGTGGGAAAATTCTGGAATAATTTTTTTTCTCACCATTTTGGCTACTCACGAATTCAAATTCTTTGTCAAACGCTCAAAAAAAAAAAACTCAGCCGTTAAAGGGTCAATTTTAAAAACGAAATTACATTTCTCGATTAAATTTCACATATTATAAATTTTTTTTCCGTATAATTACAAGTATCGTGATTCCTCATAATTTGTCCTCTTTTCTCGCAGCATTGACCTGTGCCCCGAGGAAGGAGGCGGCTCGATCGAGCTCGTGCCGAACGGTCGTGACATCGAGGTAACCGGCGGCAATGTTTACGATTACGTGAGAAAATATGCCGAGGTACGAATGATAAAGGTACAGGAGAAAGCGCTCGAGGCGATGCGAGAAGGGGTCTTCGATGTTCTACCGGAGGGCGCCCTCGACGGTCTGACATCCGAGGATCTGAGGCTACTTTTGAACGGCGTTGGCGATATAAATGTGTCGGTACTGATATCGTACACGTCGTTCAACGACGAATCCGGCGAATCCACGGAGAGACTCTCAAAGTTCAAACGATGGCTATGGTCGATAGTCGAAAAAATGTCACACGTGGAACGTCAGGATTTGGTGAGTCAATTAGTTGATACAATTTTTTTTTTTTTTTCCCCAAAACGCCTTTATCTCGATGAATTGACTGAATTTTCGTTTTTTTTTCCTAATAAAATTGCAGGTCTACTTTTGGACAGGCTCGCCGGCGTTGCCAGCGAGCGAGGACGGTTTTCAGCCGATGCCGACCGTGACAATTCGACCGGCCGACGACGCTCATCTACCAACCGCGAACACATGCATCTCACGCCTATACGTTCCACTGTACAGCTCGCGCAACGTGCTGCGTCACAAGCTACTTCTCGCTATTAAAACGAAGAACTTTGGGTTCGTATGAATTCCAATCATCATCGAATCGCGCCGATTCATCGCGCGTCGTGACCGTTTGAAAACGCGCGCGAATCCGTTTGCCGATTTATTCTTTATATGGTATAAGAAAACAAAAAAAAACAAAAAAAAAAACAAAAAAAAAACAGTTATACGTTGTTATTTTTCTTTCTCTTCCTAGAAAAAAATTTATAACATTTATAAATTTATAAGGTGTAATTATGAATTATCATTTCTCTTATCATGAAGTGGTCTTCATTGTAATAAGGATTTATGTTAAAGTGTCATATTTAGCCTTTATAGTGACCCCGAATAAAAATTTGTCAAAAAATAATTGACGCGGTCACGGATTGTGTGCTTTCTCATCACTTTCGTCCGTTTAGTTCGAAACAAACAAACAAACAAACAAACAAACGAGATAACGGAAAAATATCGATTGTGTATCCAGACTTTTTTTTTTTTTTTTTTTTTTTCTTATTAAATGTGCGGACGAGGTCCGGCTATTTCGCATCTAGATAATAAAGAACTAAATGATCGAAATATCGAGCTGTACATTTCTCTTACTCTCTCTCCTGTAATTTACATCTGTACAAACAATCCGCATATGCGTCGCTGTGTACATATCGAACCCGAGGCCTCCATTATCCTACGTATAATTATCATCCGAGGGATTAAGAGAATCAATGACGCATTTACAATCAATAATTTCTTTTATTAGGCATGTACCAGATTTAAAATAAGACGCTGACAGGAAATCGTAGATTTTTTTTTTTTTTTACAAGTACAATCAGTATGCGAAATAATTACTCTTGGTTTTTCATTTTTTTTTTTTTTTTTTCCTTTTCTTTTGTAACTTTCATTTTTTTTCGGTACCGATTCGTCGTACTCTTACGTTACGCACCACCTCAAAGAAACAGTACTGCACCGTGAGTGTCAAAACAGCATATTTTATGATCTTTGTTAAAAAAAAAAAAAAAAAGTATCGGAAGTTATAGCAGAGATCGAAGAAATTGACAAATAAAACGAACGAATGGAATGAACATCGAGTAGTGTCGAGCGATTTTTTTTCTCTCTTTTTTTCTTTTTGGCTTATTTTTTTAATTTTCTTCCCCCCTCATTATTTGTTTCAATCGATGCGGAACGATTTTGTCGAGAAATTCGGATTTTTTCGGGACTCGCATTGGGCCTCGAATTGATAAAAAAATTACGTCACATATAAATTGCGGCTTCGCCAGCTATCGTTCCCGATCGAATGCGAAACGAGAGAGAGACTTTTGCGGGGGTTCGGCAAAAATAAGCTACGGGCGATTTAGCTTCCCTAAGCGCATAATTCCGTACTCCTTTTTTTTTTCCTCTATTTTTTTTTCTTTTTTCTTTTTTTTTATGACAATACAAAAAAAAAAAATTCAATATACGGAATAAAAGGAACAATATCGGATTCCGTTACGCTTTTTTGCTGTTCAGTGGTCATGGGCATGCACTCACAAAACGTTCCTGTCCCCTCTTGGGGTCTCGTAACGACGATTACACACTTCCCCTCGAGGGAACAAACGAAAGAGAATTTTAAAAAGAAAAAAAAAAACAATTCGCGTCACATTGTGAAAAGAAGAAGAAGAAAAAAAAAGAAAAGAAAATTGAATTTACAGCTTTAAATATATTTCCTAAACGATAAACTGAAACAGTAAAAAATAATCTATCATTTTTAATTTACTTAAAAAAAAAAAAAAAAAAACGAAAAAAAAGTTGGTTTCTTCTAACGCTAATATGTATAATATAATAAATCTCATTATTTATAAATTTCTAAAAATCGTAAAGTTATATACAATAATTATATTATTCATTATGTTCTTGACGAAATGTTATTGATAGAAACTTATTTACAACGCGTTATCTACTGACCGCTTCCCGAATTGTTTTGGGATAATTTGGTTGTCGTCTGGCTCAGCAGCGCCAGTGTCTCGGCTGTCGCGTGCGACTTGAGAATCGAATTTTCCGCTTCCAACTGATTTATACGATCCATCAGCTCGGCAATCTTCTCCTTCAGTACTTCGACCTCCTCGCGCACCGCGAACATAAGATGACTCTTCACCAAGTCCTGGTTCGCGGAGCAAGAAAAAAAAAAAAGAAATAAATAAATTAACGGACATTGGACGAGATTACGTTGGAATTTGTGAGCCGATATGACCCGCCTGAATCGTTGATAATTCTTGACTCACCATAGCTTGCTCAATTTTGTTATCGATCGCTACGGCGCTTGTCCCCGACATACTGCAATGAAAAAAAAAAAAAAATGATATCAGTAAAAGCAGTTGACGAATTTCGATCGCTCGCATGAAAAAAAAAAGGGGGAAAGTTGCTCCTTTTTTTTCCCCCCATACAAGAGCGAAATTAAACCTGAGAACTCAAAAAATTAAATTTAAGCGCCTCAGATCAATTGGGGGGAAAAAAATACTGAAACTTTTGTTTCAGTATTTTTTTCCCCTCCCCAATTAATTTCTCAAAAAGAAAAGAACTCAAAAAATGAAATTTAAGCGCCTCAGATTAATTGGGGGGAAAAAATACTGAAAAAAAGTTTCAGTATTTTATTTTAGTATATATTATTTTACGAAATTAATTGGGCGGAAAAAAAATACTGAAACTTTTCGTTTCAGTATTTTTACAACAAATAAAATACTGAATACTGAATACTAGAATAAAATACTGAAACAAAACTGAAAAAAAATACTGAAACTTTTGTTTCAGTATTTTTACTGAAACAGTATTTTTACTGAAAAATACTGAAACTTTTGTTTCAGTATTTTTTTCAATTTTTGTTTCAGTATTTTATTTGTTTCAGTATTTTAATTGGGGAGGGGGAAAAAAATACTGAAACAAAAGTTTCAGTATTTTTTTTCCCCTCCCCAATTAATTTCGCAAGAGCAAAGAAAGAATCCCCCCCCGAACCTTTCATTGTCTTCGAGCGTTTGTTGGTCATCGTTGCTCTGCGTAACTTCGGCGAGAGATTCGAGTAGATTAGCATCGTTGATCTGCGAACCGGGGGCAACGAGACCACCCGCCAGCGAGTCCTGCTCCGTTTCCGGTTGATGAAAATTCATGCTAACGCCAGTTCCGCCGCTACCAACGACCCCCTGGCAATTCGCCGTTACCTGGCTCATCTGTATCTGAGAATTGCCAGGTGACGACTGCGGCGGCTGCATCTGAACGTTCGGCATTATTTGCGTCTGAGGCGCCACCTGACCGTGAATCGTCGCGCCTGACTGCTGACCGCCCGACTGAGGAACTTTGTGAATATTTTGGATGCCCTGCATACCCTGCATTGCGTTCATTGGCTCGGTAATTTGGGTCATCTGTTTTTGCGTCGTTAGCCCCTGTTGCTGCGACGGATGTTGTTGCTGCTGCTGCTGTTGCTGCTGCGACGGATGTTGTGTAACGAGAATATTGGGCTGTGACGGTGAACCGGAAGTTTGTTGTATCGAGGATTGGCAAACATTTTGCCCGGGCAGCGATTGATTCGGTGCGCCGACGTTCACGTACGTATCATCGCTCGGATGGCTCAAACTTTGCTGGCCGGTAATATTGTTATTATTAGCCTGCGTAATAATAGGAAGCGAGCCCTGGGGCATGCTCTGAGATTGTACCAAATTATTGGTATGAGGAGACTGAAGATTCGAGGGTAAAGTCGAGCCTTGTTGTCCGGGCTGCTGCTGCTGGGATCCCAATTGTTGTTGGGCAGGGGCTTGAAAGTATTGGGGAGGTATCTGTTGATTGGTAACCTGAGCCTGCGGCTGCAATTGATTGGCGCTGTGCTGTTGCTGCTGTTGCTGCTGATGCTGCTGCTGTTGCTGCTGTTGTTGTTGCTTTTGTTGCTGGTGTTGCTGTTGCTGCTGATGCTGCTGCTGTTGTTGCTGCTGTTGTTGCTGATGCTGCTGCTGCTGCTGTTGTTGTTGTTGTTGTTGTTGTTGTTGTTGTTGTTGTTGCTGCTGTTGTTGTTGCTGTTGCTGTTGTTGTTGTTGAATATTTTGCGCCATCGTATTGCCAACGGCGAAACCACCGCCGGTATTCGTAACTCCGATCGTCGAATGAACATCCTGATGAGTCACGTGACCGTTTATATCGATCGTCATGACTTTGTCGTCGCCAACGACGATATTGTTCTGTTTCGTCGTTTCCACAACGATACCACCGTCCGTAATACCGTAAGATATGCAAACCTCGTTCGGATCCGTTACTTTCGAGGCGCTCAACGCGCTCGTCTGACTCGACGATGTATGATCGAGATAATCCATGCACGTCCATCTGCCCCTCTTGAATGGCTCGGTGCTCTCGATCTTGACGACCTTGAATCTTTCGTTACGACCGTGCGAATGTACCTCGCGTATGTCGGCGTCCTGCTTGACATTGCTCGACAGCAAATTAATGATATTATTGTCGCTGACGGAATTAATATCCAGGGTATTTATCGTACTCTCGTTCGTCGTACTGTCGACGCTGACTGCCTCGGACGGTACGATAGCCAGGCCGTACTGCGAGCTCGTCGGTATAACGGGCGCCGTGCTCAGCGCCGAATTACTCGCGTTGAAGAATACATCCTCCTTGGAGAACGTATCCTCGGAATAGCTCGGCGTCTCTACGTCCAGATCCGTCAGTCTCGAATGTTCCACCGAATTGTCCTCCGTGTGCGACTCGTCTAGATCGTCGTTGGAATCGTCGCCCGCGTCGTTGCTCATGCGCGAACCGACCGTCACGCTCGTTATCTGAAACGACGATGTCTTCTTTCTGCACTGATTGTTCTGCGTCGCGTTGAGGCTCGGCGCTGACAGACCCAGAGTCTGATGAGTCCTGTCGGCCTGTTCGCCCGGTCTTATCGTCTCGGTAGCGGTACGATGCAACGGCGCGGATATTTTTCTAGCCGCGTCCGGCTGCTTGTGCGACTTTCTGTGCGCGCTGTCCGCCATTTTTCGCGGCGTAGCTTCAACATTCGCCGATCGTCGAGCGCGCTCTCGCCTCGCCGGCTTCTCCCTTGCGATCCGTCGAGAGCAACATTGCCGTTAAATGTTGTAATTAATTTTTTTAAAGCTGCTTCTTTTTTCTTCTTTTCTTCTTCTTTTTTTCTTCTTCAATTTCTTCTCGGTCACTTTTACTTTTCTTCTGAGCTCTTTCACAGTCCGGACGGGGACTGTTGTATTCGCGTGTCGGCAGTCCGCGAACTCGAGTGCGGATGTGACGGATATAATCGAGGCAACGAATCTGCCGATTTAACGTAAAAGCCGCGATCAACGTGTTATCTCACGTTTAACGACGATTTCAAACGAGATAAAATCATATTATCGAGGTCTCACGGAGACGTTGACAGCTCATCGTCATTTCGGTCGGAAAGCCACGGCGGGGGGGAAGGGGGGGGTTTCTTTTTTTTTTTTTTTGCACACCGTTTTTTTTTTTTCCCCCCCGAACGTTTCGCGAGGACGAGGACAATTTCACCGAACGATTTTACGCCTCTTTAACGCTTAAACACCAATTTTCTCGCGATGCTTGGCGGAGTTTGCTTTTTTTTTTATTCTCGCCTACCACGAATTTTTATCACGGTCCAACGCAATTACTCGGATATCACAGCTACACCGTTACTGTTTCGATGCAATTCCCATCGTCCATGTCTCTCTCTCACACTCTCTCTCTCTCTCTCTCTCTCTCTCTCTCGCACTCCTCTCTCAGCTACTCTCGCTATTCTTATAAAGCAGGTGAGCAGTTTAAAAATGGCTGCCGATTCATTCGCAAAAACGGCATGAAAATCTTCAATCTAGATGGCTAAACTCATTATCTTGGACCGAAAACAGCGTGGAGCATCGAAAATGTAAATACTACTAGGAACGTTAGTACGTCTCTATCGATAAGCTGCGACGACGTCACATCCTGCGTAAATTCTTTATTGATGTTATGTGACCGCGAGATGGCAATAGCGATCATAGGATATGTGTAACGCATTCGTCCGAAAAGCGCGTCAAATTTGAAAAACGAATTTTATATTCGCACCAAACGACATCCGCAAGGGATGCCTCCTCCGGGGCCGTAGGTCCGTATCGTAAAGGACGGAAGTCCACCTCGCATATTTGCTCCGATAAACCCGTAACCGTTGTTGAATCTCGGAAGAAGTAAAACAACAATTCTTTTGAAAAAAAAAAAAACACTTTACTGACACATATGTATATATTCGAAAACAGATATATCGATTCTACAAATTATAAACAATTAATTTAAGAAAGTATATCGCGATATTAAGGTCACCAGGGCGAGTCATCTTAGCCTTAATAAGTTGCTGTTGTCTTCGCAACTTGTGGAATTCGACTGCCCTTTTTGTTGAAAATGTCTGCCCGTTCTTGCGGTCGTCGCGCATCCCTTTTCTATTTTTCAAGAGGGAGAACTTTAGTTTTATCTGAAAACTCTCATTGGCTGAATTAATAGGCTATTGAATTAAGTATATAAGACCCTTTTCTTGCGGTAAAATATTCAAACGATATATGAGAGATGATGACGCGTACGGGTTTCCCAAACTCGGGCTGCACAATACTAAGGACTCTCGCCATTGAGGGAGTCTCGGATTTGGGTCATAAAAGCATTAAAATATTGTCGTTACTCGAATGTTAATTACGGACCTTCCCGCAATAAATAGATAAAATTGCTCATTCGAATCTTTTTATATGAGAGCATGTGTTCAAAAGGGATGGTACAAGAAAAGATTATAAGAAAAGAAAGAAGAAATAAAGAAATAAGCCATGAAAGACCGAGTCCAGACAAACCTATTTCTAGTATATGGTTATAAAAGGTTAAATGTGTGATTGTATATGGAAGTGTGTGTAATCTTATTAACCGTCTCAGCAGGCGACGCTCCATTGAAAAAGGAAATTAATATTCGCCACAAAGGTGTACAAAGGCAAAAGCGGCAGATCTCACATTTATTGAGACACGTTATTCTTACAGCCAATTTATCCCCTATTCAAATACTATAGGTAATATGATAAAATATTAATTCTATACAAAAGGAAATGATATTAGAATTAATGTAAGCACAGATTTATTGAGCCATATATCACTGATGTTATACTAACAATTCTATATTCGAATTTGCTGATGAGGAAATATCGATTATTTTCCTGGACCTCTCTCAGCTTACACTGTCACGGCATTCACCCGAGCCTTCGAGAAAACCAGGGAAAAAACCCGAAGGGGGACAGGATCTATAATAAACTTCCGAATACACACAATATCTGCATACTTATTTACGTACGCACACACACACACACATATATACATATATACACACAGTCGACATGCTCTTCCGAATCTCTCAGAGTAAGATCTTTATAATTTGAAATCCTCGTTATTTATCTTATACTTCCGATCGGACCGAGGATCAGGAGATGCTGCCTCATGCGGCAAATCTGCATACCGAGATTTTTATTATATATCAGATTTTGATTTCGTTATTTTTACAGTGCCCCAGCTTGCCAACATTTTCGACTATATTCTCAACAGCGATATGAAAAAATGTGCTCCAGCGCTATCTATCGCCTGTGCGCGTCGACACCGAACTCGTGCGCTCTCGAACCGACCACGCTGAGCGCTGAGGTCGTTGTGTTTTGTATTTTCGCCAGTTTTCCCAGCTACGCAGCTACAGGCAGCGCTACATAACCCCCCCGTATTTTTTTTTTTTTTTTTTTTCGCCAAATACAATCGATCATTGCACTTTTCATATCGAACGTCTGCCTCAACGGACTTCATCCTGAGAGGTGATAGAGCGTTTGGCATATATTAAACGAGCGGAAAAAAAGGTACGTACGTATTGAAAAATGATTTATACACGTGTGCACGGGGAATATTCAACTAATCAAGAGATCAGAAAAATTTTCATGGATATCGAAGCTTCCCAACGTTAAAGAAATTTTGTAATAAGGACATAGGCGGGAAAGAAAGCAAGAGTCGTAATTTTCATGGGATACAAATTTTTCCGTTGTAATTTTGACTGTCCGCGAACTCGTCACGGTACTAGCGCGCATTCTTATGCAAATTAATTACAGAGCCAAAACACCCTTTGGACATTATCTTCGTACAAAAGCACCAAAAGATACGAACGAAAAAATTTCGAGCGCCAGTGGTTTATTTCAATTTTTCGTTCGCGCTTTATTTTACTCCCGTTTGATTTCATATTTAAACGTCAATGATTACGTTCAACACGGAATACACTCGACGATCGTATCATCGAACGATTAATTTTTTTTTTTTTTCTTTTTATATATATTCCGTTTCGATCTATACTAAATTATTACAGGGGGAAAATGTCGAAAACGCATAGTCCGACGATCTTCAACGGAGAGGCGGACAATTTTTATGACCCAAACTTTACGCTCGACATAAACAAACGCATGAGAGTGCCAAAGAGCATTCGCGTTAACGGCGACTATGGAGATGACGATATGCAAGGTTCCGTCTGGAATCAGGCGATTCCCGCTGAAAAATTTGAAATGAATGTTCCGGATAGAATTCTCGTAGTCGGTGAGTTTGCAGAATTTCCGTAACTAGCAGCACCCCCCCCCCCCTGACTGGACTTTTTCTTTGGCTACGCTCCAAAAACTATCCGAGTTAATTTTAGGTGGATTCCCAATTAGCCGATTGCTCGCTTCTCGATTTCTCCTCTGGCGTTCTATTCCCATGAGAGGCCAAAAATTTTTTTTATCTGCAAGATTCCGTATCTTTGTTGAAAAAAAAAAAAAAAAAAAATGATGAATATTTCACGTGTCTAATGAAATAAGGTCGGAAGCGCCGTTGTACGACTTTTTCTCATTCCTAAAATCATAAAGTCGTAGATTTTTCTAATGTATATACGCGAATTACGTAAAAATATGTTCAAAAACGTTAAAATTGAAATTTGACCACTTAAAACCGGAACGTCGTAAGTTCTGGCATATACGACCTTTTGGACCTAACTGCGAAGGAGGAATAATCGCGTAAACTAATTCCAGAAGGTCGTAAGCGACATTATACGACTTTCTGGCATTGGTAAAAGTAAAAACGCAGAAAAGTTTGGAAAAACCTCCAAAATGAGTCATTGGCAGATACGACCTTGTGATTCTAATTTGAGATGAGAAAAAATCACAATAAATAATTTCATAAGGTCGTATGCGCCGCATAACCATTTTTTTAATTGTTATTGTTTCCGTTTGAAAATTTTCAGCAGCACACGCGATATTTCCCAAAATAATGGATTCAAAAAATCTTTTATACGAATCATAAATATGGTTCATTTTTTTTCTCAGGAACCATCAAATAAGTACATAATTTAAACGCTAAAGATAGCAAAAAATGAAATTTCTTATCGGCAAATTATGATGATATATCGAAGATTTTTACCAGGGAAAACGAGAATTAAAGAAAAAACTTAAAACCAAAAGGTCGTAAACGCCTGAAAATCTTAAAAGATAACTTAAAACCAGAAGGTCGTATCTTAGGCATTAATCCTTTAATAAGAACTTAAAACCAGAAGTTCATATCCGCCGGTCTTCTGATTTTAGGTTTTCAAATTTCTGATTTTTAATTATTCGCGCGTTTGAATCATTTTTGCAACAAATGACGGAAAAAAATATAAATTATACGACCTTATGGCACTAAAATCACGATCTTGTTCCATTGCACACGCGATTTGCGTTTCGTTTAATGAAGAATGTATATAACGAATATTGCGTCGATGCTGCGAGTTTTCAAAAGCAATTTCACCGTTCAACATTTCGTTTTGCACGATAAAACATTTCATCGTGTACTGTGAAATTTCATAGGTCTTTCGGATCATGTTATATGTACGTAGCTATGATCTTTAAATCAAGTAATTTGTTCATTCGACGCTCGGTAGACATAGCAAGTTAAAGTTACATCGAAATCTCCTTTGGATATATTTTTACCTGAGTTGTAATTTATATATTGATGCTTTGTACAAAAATTCTTTGCCACTCGTTCATACACCGATTACATGCGCATATTTCAATTTAAAGACCGCAATAAACATGCCCGGTATACTTTCGATCTATATTCCGTTTTTTTTTTTTTTCATATTTACAAAAAATTATTTATGCACAGTGTATATTTTGAAAGGGGCTAGTCCCTTGAATAAATAAATAAATAATATTAATATAATAAATAATTACATAATATAATATAATATAATATAATATAAATATATAATATAATAAATAATTACAAGGAGAATTTTGGGTTCGCGAACAGGGCAAGAACAGCACATCGGTACGAAAGCTCCGCCTCGAGAAATGACAATGGAAAATGCTGTTATGTCGTCTGAGCCGGGCATGGTGAGGGTTCAGGTTCGTTTAAGCCCGAATGTTTGCCTAAATTAATCGCCTAATCACTTCTGCAATTACTCATTTGCCAGGAATGTCCGCTAAAAATCATCCGAGCGCCCACAAATTATGTTTACGAATAAATTGGTAAAGAATGTTTATCCCAATATTGCGTGTTGATTCCGCTATCGTTGCGTTGTTTGGCCCCCCCCCCCCCCCCTTTTTTTTAACGATAAAAATGTCAACTAACGTTCGAGCATCAAACGACCCTTCGACTCTTTTCAGAGTGGTATTGTATATATATATATATATATATATTTTTTTCAAAATCCTCAGACTCCGCCGCGGATTCTTACGCTGGACGATCATTATTTTCCGGCGGTCGACGAGGACGAATCCACGAATTTTGCAAATTCGTCGATAGACCCGGAGTCAACGGCGCGATCGCGATCAAGATTCGCCCCGGAGACACAGATCGTCAGGCACGTCAGGTAAAAATGTTCGAGCTCGACGAAAAAAAAAAGAAAAAAACAAAAAAAACAAAAAAAAAACAAAAAAACGAATTATCCAAGCATAAATCCGAGCTAATTTTCGTATTTTCGTTTACAGGGAACAAACTCCTATGTACAATGCCCTGGACGTTTCGCTTCCGCCGACCGAGGAGATTCAGCACTTGCGTCGTCAAGTTGGCAAATTGAATCGTCGTGTTATGGCGGTCGAGCTCGAAATGCTCCAGCGCCAACAGAGAGATAAGATTATTTACGCCATTACGATAACTTATTTCTTCCTCAAGGCTTTTTCCTGGCTGACCAGAAATTAAAATTGCTCGAACGGAAAAAAAAAAAGTCGAGGTACCCCGTTACGAGCGCGGAGAACAGACAAAGTAAGAAAAATGCTTTGTTCGAGGCAGGGGTGGGGGGGAAGAGAAAGAACGCGCACGGTGCTGTCGCAGTCGCAATTTTCTTGCGCATGAGCCATTTTTCTTGCTCACGAAGAAACAAGCGAACCAAAATTTTTGCAGAGATTCACGATGCAAATTTAGAGGTTTTTTTTTGGTTCTTTTAATTTTTTTTTTTTTTTTTTTTTATGAGATATGGGTCGTTGACGGCCGTGACTTCCGGTTGCGCCGGGATGTTCTTGCGTTTTCTAGACTATCGTAGACGTTCGGAGCCATCGAGTTCTCGGGATAGAAGCGAAACTGAATCGTGAACGACTTTGTGTTTAGCCTCCTTTTTTTTTTTTTTTTTCTAGACAATTCGAGCGTTTGAATTCAAAAGTTAGACAATTTCGCAATCGTGCCCGCGATAATTGTGGAAAAAAAAAAATATCCTCGAGATTCAAGCAAAATCCCTGGGATCTTTGACGAGTTTTGGCGAACAAAAATTTAATGATTTGCTGGGGAGAGAAGTGAGAAAGAAGAAAAAAAGGTACTGCGTTATATTTATAAGTGAATAGATAATCTCGAATTTATAGGATTCGCGTTGATAACGCTCGGTTATGTGAATCCCGGAATATAATTAATTAGAGACACGAACGTAGCGATATTTCGTTGTCGGTATCTGCAGATATATATATATTTTTTTTCTCTCTATTTCATTTATACTCGGACCCGTGACACAATTTTCCTTCATACCGCGCATTTGAGATGTTACGATGCATAGAACTCTTTTGAGTACTATTTATAGCGATCGAATTAATTGTTTTACATACGGGACTGCCCGATCAACGAGAATATTCCTCATTATTTTTATCCAAGCTGCTCCGGAGCGGCTGGCATATTTCTTTTTTTTTTTTTTTTCCCCCTTTCGTATCCCTATAATGTGGAAGAACGAATAAAAAAAAAAAAAAAAGAAAAAAAAATAGAACGCGTCACTCATAATTATTCTTGAAAATGAAATCGATTGGATTGTCGATTAACGAATTTTCATTCATTTCGATATTAATAATTCTTCGTGTACCTCGAGGTGAATGTTTAACGTTGATCGATTTCTCAAAATATCGAAAGTATGAAACGTTTATTCGTAACAATGGGATTTAAGATTTAATGACGAATCGTCGGTATAAAGTATCTGCCTGTTGCCATACTGTATGATATTGTACATTTATACATACCACGCCATGTGATCCTTTGATGGAAATAAAAAGTGAAGAAAAAAAAAAAAGATCCTTGATGGGCCTCGTGAACGAGACCGAAAAGAGAGAATCTCGAAGAAAAAACAGGAATTCTCGTACGCGGAGACGTTGAAAATTCAAATTTTTTTTTTTTTCTTCTTCAATTAAAATTGACAAATTGGAATTTCGAATTTACGGCAAAATTAGACGATAGTGATAATTTTAAATCCATAGAAATTCACAAAAACACTGAAATTAATCTTGCTCTCACTGATACAAGATGATATATTTGCTATAATACAATATATGTAATGTTAATCTTTGAAATATTTGCGTATCGTTGGTGATATCACAGCCGGCTCAGTCTCATATGTGTCCCGTTTAAAGAGCTTATAAAGAATCTTTAAAGAGCTTATAAAGAGGGGGGGAAAGAGGCAATTTCTCTCTCAGTAGTCGGTGCTCGCGGGCGTATTGTCCAAAACGTAAAACATAATATCGCCTCCCTCTTCACCGAATATATACGCGTTGCCCAATACTGACTCAGCGAGATTAGCATCGGCGTCGCTGATACACAACTGGGGAACTTGGTTCGACGACGATTCATGATTATTCTGGATCGTCGGTTGGGCCTGATCGATTCCCGATACTTGGAGCAAAATCTCTTGGCCTGAAATATTCCAAGTATTTTTTTTATTTTTTTTTTTTTAATGCAACAAATCATTCGTATATATTAGGGTGTTAAAAAAAAAAGCTTCCACCTCTCAAAACTTGAGTTTTGATAGAAAAAAAAAAAAACATCCTCGCGAAGAGGGAGCTCTGTGGCTTAAGCGGAAGCCGCCGCTCATTGGATTAACGTCTATGACGAACTTTTTGGAAGGAAAAATTTGAGACCATAAGGATTGTATTTCGAATTGAGAAAGAAAAATTTCATTAAATAAATTTTTGTTTATTTCTAATTTCTGTTTTTTATAAAAAAATTCTCAACAATTTTAAGTCGAACAGCTTTGTCTGACACCATCGTGTTCTAAATAAAAATTATAATTGATATCATTCATAACAATAATTTTTCGATTAAAAATTGTTTATTAATTGTCATAAACAATTCGTATCTGGTGAAATTTTTTTTTCTCGACTCAAATATATAAGTATATATATATATATATATATATATATATATATATATATATATATATATGTGTGTGTGTGTGTATATATATAATATATATATAATATATATGAAAATTTATTCACCTTTAACAATTTTTCCGCTATGACTTTATGCAAAAAAAAAACGCAAAATGTCATTTATTTATTTTCGGTAAAGATTAATGCCAACGACGTTTTTTTTACACGTGGCATACATCTTTCGGTGAAAATCAGGGACTAAAAGTATATATTGCGCTTGAACCCTATCCTCAGTTAATAATTAATTAAATTCCGCGCACAAAGCTACTTTTCGTTCAGCAATATCGTTTACAACTTTTTAATCATTAAAGGTTCTTTTTATTTGAAATACAATCCCCATGGTCTCAAATTTTTCCTTCCAAAAAGTTCGTCAAGGACGTTAATTGACTGTTATAATTAGAAACTTCCAATGAGCGGCGGCTTCCACTTAAGCTACAGAGCTCCCTTGTCGCGAGGATATTTTTTTCCACCAAAACTCAAGTTTTGAGAGGTGGGAGCATGAAAAATCGAATTTTTTTTTTTTTTTTTTACACACGATATTCAACGAATACTCACCGTTCAATGAATTCGTTATATCAACAGGAACGTTATCTCGGATCGGCAAATCCGACTGTTCGTTAAATCGATTTTCATTCGCATTTCTCGTCGATAAAATGACTCCTCGAGGGTCATCATCGATAGCCCGATATTCCGCAGTCTCAATGTCTCCGTAAGGTGTACGAACGATCTGGCTGTCTCTGATCGGCGTAAGAGCCTGCTCGATGAGCAACGAGGGTGAAGTTTTTTCAATGAGATCATTAACGAAACCCGGTTTGTTCCATTCGTCGCTGAGACTCTTGTGCTGTCGCTCGAAATGACGTCTCATGCTGTGACGATAACGCGCCGTCATTTTGCAATAGGGACAACGAAACACGATACCGCTGTGATTCGTTTGAACGTGACGCTTCAACTGATATTCCTGCGTGAATAATATGAAATTTATTGCGGAGAAAAAAAAAAAAGAAACTTTTTCAAAAAATATTCGTTCACGATGAAAAAAAGGAACTTTTTTTCATCGTGGACAAATATTTTATTTATTTTTTTATTTTTTTCGTCACTCTTACCCGATGAAATACTTTGTGACAAGATTTGCAAGGATGCTCGGTCGGTTTTACGTGACCCTCGACGTGTCTGCCGTAGCTCAATTCGCTCGTAAATTGCATCGGGCAATGCGGACACTTGCGCAATACTTTGTCGCTGTGCAATTGTTTGTAATGCTTCAGATAATTGCATCGTTGAAAGAAACTCTGAAAAGTACAAAAATTTACGTAAAATAATAATAATAATAATGATAAAATATGAAAAAGAAAAAATCATTTCATCCGAACAAAAGTTTAGTTTTATCTTGAAATTCATGAAACGATTCTGCCACTCACTTTGTCACATTTTTCGCAATGAAATTTTCTGTTACCATGTAAAAGCACATGAACGCCGAGTGCCTTCTTGCTCTTGAGTTTTTTGCCACAAATTTGGCAGGGTATCTGAACGCTCTGGTGTATCGATTTGTGCTGCTGAAGTACGCCGATTCTGTGAAATTTACTGTGACAAATATCACACTCGAATTTTCTCTCCCCTGAAAGAAGCATAAAAAAATATATATATATAATGTATATATATAAATATATATAAATTTATATATATTTATATATATATAAATATATATAAATATATATAATATATATAAATATATATAAAAGTTCCTTGTTCGGGAGATAAAATTTATATATATATATATATATATAAATTTTATCTCCCGAACAAGGAACTTTTACGTTCAATGAATTTAAAAAAAAAATTATACCGTGAGATCGCAAGTGTTGCTTCAGGCTGTGAGGATTTTTAAAGACATCGCCGCATTTCTCGCAGATAACCGGTTTATCCGTCGATATCCTTTTCTTCGCTCTCTTTGCAACGGGTCTCGGATTCGCGTGCGACTTGACGTGACGATTAAGATGCTCACGATGAACGAATCGTTTGCCGCACTGGGAGCAAAGATGCTTCGGTGCTTGGCAATCGTGAGCCTCGAGCTCGAGACTCGATGAGAACAAAATTCGACACCATTTGCAAATATTCCACTCCGTGTGCTTGATCATGTGACGCTTGAGATATTTCTTCGTTACGAAAAACTTCTGGCAGTACTGACACTCGTATTTCCGTGTATCGAGCTTTCGCGACGGGCACAAGTGCGTTAGCAAATTTTCTTTTCTCGCGAATACCTGCGATCAAAGCATTCATATTTTTTTTTTTTTTCCCTCTCCTATTTTCTCTCGCTTTGTTTTTTTTCCGTAAAATTTATCATCGAAGAAAAGAGTCGAGGAATTAATATATTAAGAAATAAACGTACACCTAAGCAATGGGGACAGATAAATTCCCCGGTATGCTTCCTCAAGTGTCGATAGAGATAATCGGCTTTTTCGAATTTTTTATCGCATATATCACACTCGAAATTGCCGATTCTGCGATTGGTATTGTCGACTTCCGGCGTTATGTCCAAAAGTTCCGAGGCCAATTCATCGACGTTAAATTTTACGGAATCAACGCCGCTGATATTGTCGGAAAGTATCGAGTCCGTTATGATCCCGAGGCCGAGATTCATGCATTGATTTTCCAGGATCGATTTAAACGACGAATTTTCCATCAGCGGCGCGGTGTTATGTAGAAGATCATTGACGCTCATCGAATGAGGATCGAGAAGTTGCAATTCGTTCGGATTATCCTTTTCCGCCTCGATCGTCAAGGGCAGCAAACTGCATTCCGTTATTGCTTTGCCGGCTTTAAATTTTTCAAGTATGTCTCTCATTGCCTCGGACGTTTGACCCTCGGAATCGCTCATATTCATGAGTATCGTCTGTCAATATATGTATATATATATATTATATTTGATTTTAAAAAATTCGAATTTTCAAAGAAATGCATCCGCTCTGTTTACAATTGCAATTTTCATTCAATTTGGAGAAAATTTATCCTCAATTTTTCGTTTTTTTTAAATAATATAATGTAAAACAGCATATATATATTTCTTTACTTATTTTCTAACAATACATCCTTAAACTACACATCGTGCTGTGAAAAATTTATCTCTTAATCTTCATTTATTCGTCTAATCCAACTCTTTTTCTTCCTCCTTACTCATTTTTTTTTTACGAACCTCCTCCATTTCCCTATAATAATCATACATTCCTTTTTGTATTTTCCCGCACAGCATATTAATCATTTCCCTCTTTATTGCCCATTCATTAATTTTTTCCATCCGCTCTGCATTCTTTCTTCCTTTCTCTGTTTATAATTGCAATTTTCATTCAATGTGGGGAAAATTTATCCTCAATTTTTCGTTTTTTTTAAAATAATATAATTTAAAACAGCATATATATATTCCTTTACTTATTTTATAACAATACATCCTTAAACACATCGTGCTATCAAAAATGTATCTCTTAATCTTCATTTATTCGTCTAATCCAACTCTTTTTCTTCCTCCTTACTCATTTTTTTTTTTACGAACCTCCTCTATTTCCCTATAATAATCACACATTCGATTTTGTATTTTTCCGCACAGCATATTTATCATTTCCCCCTTTATTGCCCATTCATCAATTTTTCCATCCGCTCTGCATTCTTTCTTCCTTTCTCTGTTTATAATTGCAATTTTCAGTCAATTTGAAGAAAATTTATCCTCAATTTTTCGTTTTTTTTAAATAATATAATGTAAAACAGAATATATATATTCCTTTACTTATTTTCTAACAATACATCCTTAAACACATCGTGCTATCAAAAATTTATCTCTCAATCTTCATTTATTCCTCTAATCCAACTCTTTTTCTTCCTCCTTGCTCATTTTTTGTACGAACCTCCTCTATTTCCCTATAATAATCACACATTCCTTTTTGTATTTTCCCGCACAGCATATTTATCATTTTCCCCTTTATTGCCCATTCATCAATTTTTTCGATCCGCTCTGCATTCTTTCTTCCTTTCTATCTTTTTTTTACAGATTAACAAAAGCTCCATCGTTTCATACTGTCCTTTACATATCCTGCACTTTCAATCCTCTCCTTTCTTTTCCGCCTTTTCTATGCTGGCACATCTTAACCTTGCCCACATTTCTTTGTCCCTTCAATTTACCGCCTCTTCAGACCAATATTCTCAATAATGCATTTGTGGCATTGAATACAACGATTTTCTTATTTTTTTACTACTCCTTCCTTAAAATTTCCTTTTTTAAAATTTTCCAGCCCCTCGTTTTATTCTTTTGTCTATTCGTTCCCTTATCATCGTTATTGTGTCTTCTATTTCCATATCTTTTGGAATTTTAACCAGACCTGAAGTTATTTTCGATCAATTTAATTTACTTTGATATGCCACAGGGTCACGGAAAATCGCCAATAATCGCGTTTACCTGTGCGTTCTGTTGCTGCTGAGTAACCGACGTAGGAATACCAACAACATCGCCGTTTGATCTCCCATCGGGATGCTTGACACGCTTGTGTTTCTGCAATACCTGTAAATCGTAAAATCTCGCTTCAAGTATCTCAAATAATTATATAAAAAAATTTTTTTAAAATGTGCGCAATGGTCATTGGAGGTCTCACCGATAGTCTGTGAAATTTTTTGTTACAAATATCGCAAAAGACTCCGGAAAGCGGTTTATAATGTTCCATCAAGTGTTTCGCGTATTCAATCACCGATGTGATCACGATCGAGCATATCGTGCAGTTCCAACTGGTTTTGTCACCACGTGCACCCAAATGCTC
Organism: Rhorus exstirpatorius; assembly: GCA_963564615.1. Taxonomy (NCBI): domain Eukaryota; kingdom Metazoa; phylum Arthropoda; class Insecta; order Hymenoptera; family Ichneumonidae; genus Rhorus; species Rhorus exstirpatorius. The sequence goes on from OY751313.1 coordinate 6,900,877, forward strand.
GGCCGGCAAACGTTGCGCAATTTCCTGAATATTTCTGTCTGTAAAAAAGAAAAAAAAACGAGAAGTTTTTCAAGAGTTTTTCAAGAGAGTCGTTCTTTCAGGCTTGTTAATTTGCCAAATGATCCGATTCTTACGTAAAAGCTCCGATTCACACTTTGCACTTGTATCGTCAGACCGAGTCAACGTTTCCTCGATCTCTTCGATCGTCAAATTTTCATCGACATTCGCGAATTCCGTATTGTACAATGGCATTTTCATTCTCGTGGCATAATACGGCGCGTACCAAACGCGCAATTCTTCACCTGCCGCGATGCTACGCATAGCGGTGTAATAAACGTCTCTTCGCGTCTGATAACAGACGAGATTTTGATCGGACGAGCTAGACGCGGGAGAAACGAAGCACATCCAATTGGAAGTGTCCTCGTTGGATAAATCCAGGTGATACGTGTCGGTCGGACTGTCTCCGAAGACTTTTATGGGAAAATCATTCATGGGATTCATGGTAAAGTCTCGTTTGGCCTGCAGAGGACCGAACGTGGTTCCCTGCTGAAAATCACATTTCGCGATGACCGTGGTAGAACCATCGGCCATTCTCGTGATTTCAAGATTTTTTGGCAATGTCTGCCTGGCTCTGGAAACCAGAGGCTCATCCTCGATCTGAAAGATTTTTCACGAGCGCAGAAGTAACGCATCTGTATACGTATATGAACGATGTAGAATTTTTCGAGAGTTGTACTTGCATATTTTAAATCCAGAAAGAACTGGCAAGTCACGGTTTCGTGCTTCTGGCCACAAATGCTACAAGCTGTGAAATATTTTAGTTTTTTTTTTTATTTTTAATAACAATGAACACGTCTTTTAGTTTTATTATGTTCGGACATTCGATACGCTGTTCATGAACTTTTCTAGTATACAATTCTATTTTTATTCCCTTCAATAAATACATAAACAAATTGTGGAATCAAGGATTTGAGGTAGTCCTAGCTTTTTGGCGCATATAGTGCAGAATCGCATGAAATTTTGATATGTTAATCTTAAAGCACCCTCCGATGCACCTGCAAAGTTTGAGGGTACCTTAAGGGGGGGACTTTGGTGAAATTTCGGTCAAAAATGACCAAAAAGAATTTCAGATGATGTTTTTTTTTAATCTCAGAAAGGTTGGATTGAAAATCGCTTTCGAAAAAAGTTAGTCTATACTGGTATCTGTACTGAAAATAAATTGCAGCTTGCTGCGATAGAAGTTGTAACGCAACGAGCATTTTGCAGAATAGTGTTTTAAAATCAGAAAAAACGCTATAACTTGGAAAGTATTCAAGCGATAGAGCCCAACTTTTGCTCAATATCTTGTTTGAAGCTTCCGCATACATTGTCAAAACATGAGTGATATTTGTTCACAGACAAAAAAGTTTCTGTTTTCACCAAAGTCTCCCCCCTTAACGACCTTTTTAGCAAGAAAAATTGAGTTAATCACGATGCTAGCATGGCAACTAGGAAGAATCATTTTGTTTTAAAAATATTGAGGATTCAGATTTTCACTGAAAAACATAAGCTCAACGGATGTTTGAAAAAGATTTTACGAGTTTTCGGTAGCGAAATGATATAAAATCGTCGGACGGTCTCAACGTCTCTCTTGTTTCATGAGTGCTCTGCTCAACGCGCTCTACCGCGCCTACATTTCTGCTTATTCCTCGCCGCCGTCGCGCAAGAACTACCTTAATTGTATATTATGATCGATACAAATGATATTTGGACAAGTGCGTGTCTCATTGCATTTTTTTTTGTTCATTTACATTGTATTCAAAATACAGAAATGTTCATTGCGCAAATACTCTGGAGCTTGTGCCATATAGAATATATACGACAGAGTATTCGATAATAATTATTTTTTAAAAATATCACATATTCGTTTCGAGACGAGGATAAAGCATAGTACAATAATATTCGTGTCTGTTGATACGTATACAAGGACTCATAGATGCAAATTTTTTAAATTATACTTATTAAATTGTAGTCTAAGCAGAGCAATAATAAAACACGTTCAACAAGATAGCTAATTTTCTAACCTGATACGTAAGATTCGGTTGTGATTTTCTCGCTATTTTCCGTTTCGTTTATCGGCATTACGGCATTCATGGTTGTCAAGAGCCTTTTCAGAGGTGGCATTCTTCGATCTTCCTTATTTCTGCCAATCGTTCGTTGCAAATATACAAAATTTCTTATTCACGAGTTTCTATCTTTATCGTGTTTTTAACTCCATTCTGGTAAGTATAAAAAAAAAAAAAAACACCCAGTTTCGCCGACAGACTTTGACAATATGGCGTTGAGACGATAGGGCTGCAATCGGAGCTCTCCATCTGTTTTGCTGGATATCAAAACCTATACATATATATATATATATATATATTATTGATGGTAAGTACACGTCATGCTGAACCACTTCCACTGGATATTCCAAAATATAGTGCATGAAAATTTTTAAACAGGCTGAATGTGACTCGTGATATGGATTAATAGAGTGAAATATCATAATAAAGAATTCCTTGGCTTCTTTCCTTACGATTATTATATATTAATTGTGCAAACGTGTGATCATATTAATCGCGGGGACATTCGATCTGCATTATAAAAACAAAAGGGGAGGGCCGAGCAGGGTGCATTTCTAATATTTATATAGATTTATAATTCCATTCTTTTTGCACTCTGCTGCAAAAATTTTGTTTTAGTGTTGCAACATTCCATAATATATCTTGATTATTCATGAATAAAAAATTTTTTTTTGCTGCATGTCACCGTCTGTAATGTAGACAACTCTCGATGGATTCTCCGCAAACGCATTTGTTCAAATTAAAAAAAAAAAGCTTTCATCGAAGTAATATTACAAAAATGGCACTATGATTCGAAAATCGACCAAACAATAAGCGCACCAGAGATTCTCAATTTTCTTCTTTATGTATACCTGAAAATTTCAAGTTTAATCAAACAAAATAGCGGGCAATTTGTTGCATTTACACTATTATTCAACAAATTAAATCAAATATAGCGCGCGATTGGAAAAATTGATTGAAAGATTTTGTAAAACCGAACAAATTTTATTCAACAAGTACAAATTTGTCAGTTTTATCAAAAAGCATTTTTTTTTCGTAATTCAGCGTTGAAATTATATATTATGCGTCTTTCTCCGATGATTGCATTATCCAAATATGAAATTTCAAGTCTAATCAAACAAAATAGCCGGCAATTTGTTGCATTTACACTATTATTCAACAAATTAAATCAAATATAGCGCGCGATTGGAAAAATTGACTGAAAGATTTTGTAAAACCAAACAAATTTTATTCAACAAGTACAAATTTGTCAGTTTTATTAAAAAGTATTTTTTTTTCATAATTCAGCATTGAAATTATATATTATGCGTCTCTCTCCTATCGCATTATCCATTATTTACAGAGACTGGACAAGGCACCTGCAGCCAAGCTCTAATTTATGATGCTGGAATCGAAGAAGGATACAAAGAAGGCTCGAAAAACGACGATCATACGATTAAGCTAGAATAAAATATTGCATAAAGAACGAGCAAAAAGATATATATATATATACCATGAAGATATTCTATAGGATAGCTCTTAGAGTATGCCCGATACTTGCGCTGATATTTAGCATAACAGTAACGGCGACTACCATGTACATAGAGGAAGGAATATCCTCAATTTTTATATTTCTCTGCGTACAGGTTTATCTAAATTGGTATTGCATTTATAGTATAAGCAGAAACGCCATGACCATGAAGAGTACAGGAAGAAATGGAAATAGCATAGCGATTCCCATAAACGACTCGTTAAACATGAGAAACGAAGTTTCATCAAATTCACAGGGTAGATGCAAATATTGGTACTGCGAAAAGTGTTGTTATTACACGTACAGGCCGACTCAGCATTGCGGATCTTGCAAAAAGTGCTTTCACTATCGCGATCATCATTGTTTCTTCATCGGCGGATGCGTACTTCGTCAAAACATGGGAAATTTCATATTAATATGTTTCTATACATCTCTGGCATGTTTATATTCCCTTGCGACCATAGGTCCGCATTTGCATGACAATATAAATCGTCGAATCGGCGATACATCGGATACAAAAAATTATTCGAATTTTCTTAATTTTTGTTTTCCCATTGCTCTCGCGAGATTTTTGCTGACCGGCGAGGATACCGATATACTTCTCGTTACCCTCTTCGACGCTCTCTTCTCCGTTTTCTTCGTTTGCCTCGTCTATGGCTCGTGGAAGCTCTATCTTTGTATCATTGGTAAACAACGCTATTATCCTCATGTTCCCGCGAGACAGGACTTGAAAGAAATTTTCGGTAGTTACGGCCTCGCGAATATTGTTTTTCCGTATAACGGACTTTTGGGCGCTAGCGATAACGACGGAAACTACGAATTAAAAGAAGTCTAGAATGTCGTAATCTCGTATCTTCATTTTTACGCAGCCGAGCTGTGTTCTTCATGCGACAAGTTTTGCTGTATTTTTTTTTTTTCTTCGTTATATGTATTTATTTATTTTAAAGAGTTGAATAAATATTGTGTGAATAGTAATTATGTACAAGTCGCAAGCAGCGATGCGAAAGTTATTCGTTTTTTTTCTTCTTCGCTTTCTTCCTCGATGGTCGAGCCTGCGTTGATTGAAAGAAGAAACAAAAGGGGGAAGGGGGGATGGCCTCCCGTTGTTTCAATGAAAAATTCAATTAAACGTTTTCTTTCAGTCTCTTTTTTGTTTTTTGTTTTTTTGTTTTTTTTTTTATAATTCCGTATGCTCGTAATGTTGAGACTTGAGATCGGTCGGATGAATGAACATTCCCTCCATCGCTCTCCATTGAGCGGCGCTATTGACTCCCGAATAATCGCCGACTACCTCGATTTGCCCGTTGATCGGTGAGCCATAGGGTCGCCCGCTCGCGGATAAAAATCTGAAAAATCAATCTAATCGTGAGAGAATTCGGAGAGAAAATTTTTTTCAAGGGGCTCTATTCCATTTAAGGACAAAAGATTTGCGAATACTGACACGTCGGTATCGATGTGATTGAACGAAACGGGCTCGTTTCTTTCCCAGAAGCTCGTCTTGCAGACAACGATCCAGTGATCGCCGGTGTCTCCCTCGCCCTTGGAATCTCCGTAGGCCGATACTTCTTGCTTGCCGCTCAGCGGAGATGGCACGCGATGGGAGTGAAGATTTTTCTTTGTCCCCGTGTGCTCCAATCGTATGGTATCCCCGCAGGCGATGGGGTGGCTGATGAAACGTTCGAGCAGGAAAGAAAAGTCGAAATTGAAATTATCGGTACGGATACAAATTAATATTGCGAGCGGGCAGGTTTTTTTTTTTCATATTTTCCGATTCACAATTTCAATTTCCGTATCAATTTCAATGAGACAATAAACACCGAAGAGTCAAATAGTTAAAGTTATTCTCGAATCGAGCAGGAAAGAAAAGTAGAAATTGAAATTATGAGTACGGATACAAATTGATTTAGCAAGCGCCAGGTTTTTTTTCTTCATATTTTCTGATTCAAAATTTCAACTTCCGTATCAATTTCAATGAGACAATAAACGAAAAAGAGTCAAATAGTTAAAGTTACTCTCGAATCGAGCAGGAAAGAAAAGTCGAAATTGAAATTATCAGTACGGATACAAATTGATTTTGCGAGCGGGCAGGTTTTTTTTTCATATTTTCCGATTCAAAATTTCAATTTCCGTATCAATTTCAATGTGACAATAAACAACGAAGAGTCAAATAGTTAAAGTTACTCTCGAATCGAGTAGGAAAGAAAAGTCAAAATTGAAATTATCAGTACGGATACAAATTGATTTTGCAAGCGGGCAGGTTTTTTTTTCATATTTTCCGATTCAAATTTTCAATTTCCGTATCAATTTCAATGAGACAATAAACAAAAAACAGTCAAATAGTTAAAGTTATTCTCGAATCGAGCAGGAAAGAAAAGTCGAAATTGAAATTATCAGTACGGATACAAATTGATTTTGCAAGCGCCAGGTTTTTTTCTTCATATTTTCCGATTCACAATTTCAATTTTCGTATCAATTTCAATGTGAAAATAAACAACGAAGAGTCAAATAGTTAAAGTTACTCTCGAATCGAGCAGGAAAGAAAAGTAGAAATTGATATTATCAGTACGGATACAAATTGATTTTGCAAGCAGGCAGGTTTTTTTTTCATATTTTCCGATTCACAATTTCAATTTCCGTATCAATTTCAATGAGACAATAAACAACGAAGAGTCAAATAGCTAAAGTTATTCTTGAACCATTGAGATTTAAATTTTATGCCATAATAATAATAATATATTTTATTGAGCATTTTTAAACAGGAATACATACACTTCCGTACACAATGATATCATTTGATTCAATTTACAGGTCGATATGTGTCCAGGTTGATATGTGTGGCCATATCGTCGCTCAATATTTTTTTCTAAATATGATATTCGATAGTTTTGTAACATTTTGAGGAAATTTGCATCGCAAATTCAAAAAATTTATCTGCGTAAAGAAAGCTGAATGCGCAAGAAGGGAGAATATTCTTCATAATGCCGCAATATCAATATAGCGACAGAAATAAATCAACGAACGTCGAACTTACCCCCTTGTGCATTCCTTGCCAGTTTTATTCTTAACCAGCCAGTATGAATTACCATCTTCCTTAACTTCCGTCCCAGTTACTGACTGCTGTCCGCTACCGCTACCGTACTTTATGTCGTGAGAATGCAATCTCACCTCATACTCGACGTTCATCAATTTTAAAACAGAACTGTACGTCACATACCTCGAGCCTTTGGCTGAAATTTTTTTATTTTTATTTTTAAACACAAATATTATTATTATTCGATATAATTTCCGAATTGTCACGATTAATTGTGAAATATCAATGATAAATAGTGGGTGTAGAACGAAAAATGGATCGCGATAAAGATATATAGCGCGAGGATAACCGAGAAATTCAAAAGCCGATAACAACGTTAAGTAAAGAAAAACGAAATATGAATTAATCGTAGAAACAATAACGAAAGCTTGATTGGCATCGACGTAAGAATGTTTATACCTTTTGAGGGACTCGTACAATACAAAAGAACGAGAATAGTTGCAAAATAAAATCTCTCCATTATTTTCCTCGTGGCCATTTTAAAAAAACTGTCAGCCCAAAACGCGTGGGTTGCTCCGATTGGCAGTGCGCGAGAGAGCGAGAACTTATGTGGCAATTATGAATTGTGAAGTCGCGGGGAGGGGCGCGACGATCCTCAAGCTTCGTTCACAAATTACGAAATACAAAATCAAAAGATGGAGTCATCCGAAAATTATTGTTTACCCCCTTATTTTGCTTCTGTAAAACTGTCAAGCTGAAGAGAGAATCAAACTTTCGCGATGAATTATCCAAATTTTCAGCAGATGACCGATGCGGATATCAAGTATTGGTTGAGAAAAATGGAATTTCCAAATTGCGTCAGAGAGGCACTCTCCACCATAGGTGAGATGAGAGTTTTAGTTCTGCGAGGTTATGTTCATCGTTGCTCAATTCCTAAAAAAAAAAAAAAAAAATAATATGGATTTTTAGCAAATTTGTGCGGCATGTCAGGACCACCGGTGAGACTGCAGATTCAGCTACAGACAGATCTCATGGAGGAATTCGTATTCGGCGAGCTAGCAAAGCTCAAACAACAGAAGAAACCCGTAGCTCTCCAAGAGCTTCAATTGATCGAAGTTATGAGCACATTTTTTCGCGCTCCCGAACGTCCACCAGCGGTAAGAAACGCCGTATTTCTATTTCTCTATCCCGCCGAATCAACGAGATTCAGAATTCTGGGAAATCTCGTGTCGCTCGCCATCGCCACCCAGAACAAAGAAGTTCTCGATTCGACGGGTATGTGGATGCAACAGTTGGGTTCAACGTCGGTACAGAGCGTCGATCTCGCCAGGCATGTACTCGACGATTTCTTCATTTATACGCCGAATTCGATCGAAAAATTGAAAAAACTGCCGACCCTCGTGCCTCACTTCGCCGCTAATTTGTTGACCGCGATAGGCGAAGTCTACAAGGACAAAGAACCGTCGAGCGAATTGTTAAAATTAGCCGGCGATTGGATAGACGAAAATCCAAGTTTATTGCTGACCTCCCTGATGGATAATCCGGCTTTGCCGACCGGCGGAATACCCATGACCCCCATAACACCCATAGCCGGCCTCTTCAGATGGTGCATTCTCAGTCCCGCGAGGGAATCAATGGAAAACACGAAGCGGGAAATAACGGAGGAACGAAAAAAATTTTATTCGAAAATTCAACAGCTTCTCATGGATTCGGTGCTGCGTTTGACCGACGGCGGAGGTAGCAACAAAAATGCTATATCGGCGCAGCATCTCGCCGATACGACGAGAACATTGAGCAATCTTTTGCGTACGAGCGAAAACGAGATCGACAAGAATCTTCGGGATTTGGCGATGGAGAGACTGGCGCAGGCCGTTAGCACGGCGATGTCGGTCAATTGTATATACGGAAACAAACGTACGAGAGTCGCGATGTTTCGTCGCTTCGACCATTATTCAGATAAGACGCGCGAATCATTCTCCGTCAACTCGGCCATTCATTTATATCGATGTATAAAAAAAAATAAGATCTGACAAAATTACAGGTTCGCGGGTACTTTGAAAAAATTTTTTTTACGAATTTTTTCAGATTTTTCGAATCAATTTTTAAGACTTTTTTGCCGAAAAAATACGACAAAATTTTCATTAAAATATTATTTTCATTATTACATTATTACATTATTTTCATGTGTTCGGGCAAATATGATTATCATGGAAAAAAATTTGAAATACTTTCTCAGATTATTCAAAACAATTTTTAAGGCTTTTATGCCTGAAAAATACGAAAAATTTTCATTAAAATGTCATTTTCATGTGTTCGGGCGACTTTATCATGGGAAAATTTTTTAAATACTCCTTACATGCATACGATTCATAAAAAAAATTCAACGAAAATGGAGATTCAATTCTTTCATCCAGAAAAAAAATCACAGCTCAGTTAATAGAGTAGTTTTATTCGTAAAATAAATTTCAGTATTTTCTACATTAATATTTGGTTGTACACAGAGAAGAAACAATAAGAAAAAGCAACTGTCGACGAAAAAAAAAAAAAACTTCCCGAGACATTTATTAGAAATTTCTTGCTTGCAAGAGTAAGAAATTTCTTATACGCGTCTCGTAAAGTTTTTTTTTTTTCGAAATTAGAAATTTCTTACTTGTAAGAGTAAGAAATTTCTTAAAAAATTCACGAGACGTGTATTGGAAATTTCTTACTTGTAAGAATAAGAAATTTCTTATACGCATCTCGTGAAGTTTTTTTTTTTCGAAATTATAAATTTCTTACTTGTGAGAGTAAGAAATTTCTTAAAAACTTCACGGGACGTGTATTAGAAATTTCTTGCTTGTAAGAGTAAGAAATTTCTTATACGCGTCTCGTGAAGTTTTTTTTTCGAAATTATAAATTTCTTACTTGTGAGAGTAAGAAATTTCTTAAAAACTTCACGAGACGTGTATTGGAAATTTCTTGCTTGTAAGAGTAAGAAATTTCTTATACACGTCTCGTGAAGTTTTTTTTTTTCGTCGACAGTTGCTTTTTTTTCATTATTTCTCCTCTGTGTACAACCAAATATTAATGAAGAAAACACGGAAATTAATTTTATGAATAAAACTACACTTTTAACCGAGCTGTGATTTTTTAATTTTATGAAAGAATTGAATCTCCATTTTCGTTAATTTTTTTTGTGAATTTTATGCATATAAGGAGTATTTAAAAAATTTTCCCATGTTAATCAAAGTTGCCCGAACACATGAAAATGACATTTTAATGAAAATTTTTCGTGTTTTTTAGGCACAAAAAAGTCTTAATAATTGATTTGAATAAGCTGAAAATATTTTCAGTCCAAAGCCGATGAAAAAAGACAAATTTTATGTATAAAAATATTATTAAAATAATTCTTCGAGTACCAAAAACGGTTAATTTTCAAAAATCGACCACATTTTCGTGCCCAGTTGCCAAAAAAATCTGAAAAAATTTACAAAAAAGTTCTTCGAGTACCCGAACCTGGAATTTTTTCAGATATTTTTTTATACCTCGATGGAAATGGACGGGCTGAGTTGACCGAGAATGTTTCGCATGTGAAAAATAAAAAAATTTCTTGTTTACAGAGGAATTACTGGGTCTACTGCAGCCTCTGGCAATCAGGCACTTTTTAATCGAATGGACTCTGCAAACGTACGCGTCCAAGGCCTCGTAACATCTTCATTACATCCTACGATTGTTTCCCTGTACATTATTTTCGAAATAAATTGCATCTGTTTTTACCAAAAAAAAAAAAATTAATATTTAATATTTTTTACAAAAAATATGTTCAAAAAGCCGTTTTTTTTTCTTTTTTTTTTTTTTTTAGATCAAAAGGGCTTGAATGTTCTTTTCGATTTTAACTGTTGAAGCTTCTTCTTGTCGAGCTCAAATTTCTTTCTCAACTCGACGAGATCTGAAAAATAAAGAGGAAAACTTTAGCCAAAAAAAAATTCGGAGTAATTTTAACGATAATCGAAGCCGAGGATAGTCAATGACTCACTCTGTTTTTTCGCTTCTCGAATCTGAAACGTGTAAAAGTTGAGCAATTCTTTTTTTCGATTTTTTCGCTCCTCCTTGCTGTGCAGCCTGCCGATCGTCGATTCTTTTCTCGCTGGTGCAAATTGGCCGCGCTTCTTTTTACCCGTCACCGTCACCCAACCGTCCTCGCCCTCCTCCTCCTCGGCGTTGCCTTCCTCATTCGCGAGACGCCGAGCCACTTTTTCGTCGTACTCGCGCATGTACTCCTCTATTTCCCTCTTGATCGACGCCTCGTTACGCATAACAGTGGCATTGTATTCATCGCACCATTCTTTGAGGAGGGAAAAAAAAATTTAATTTGCATGTTTGAAAATTCTTTCGATGATTTATCATTTTTCACAAAAAAATATTAAATTTTATAAAAATCTTTAGCTTCGCAGTTATGTAATGTAACTATGTAACGCAAAAATTGTATTGCGCTTTTTTTAATCACCTGTGACTTATAAAAATAATAATAATAATGAAAAAATGATAATTAAACTCACTGGTTAATCCTACTTTAACGGAATCTTCCTCGTCGGAGCGTAAAGTCAACGTAGTGTCCCCGGGTAGGGCCAATGCTTTATCCAGGCTGGACTCCCTCTCGAATATTATATAAACCTTATTAAAACCCTGTTGGAAAGTTGCCTGCGAGTCGGACGTCGGATTCGTCGATTTAACGGCTCCGCAAACTCTTGCGAAAGTTTCTTTCAGGGAATCCGAGCTCGCCCATGGCGGAACGTTGAGCACGAAAAGGGTTCGGCCTTTGGGATACTCGGGTGCCTGATTTCTCACGGAGTGTTCTTTGTAGAACAATTGATGCGGGTGGATAGAATTCGCGTCGAAACGCAGCCAGAGAGCTGAGAATCATGCTTACTTGTATTTGAATTTCTAACCTATAATTGTCGTGCCAACGAAAATTCTAACCTATAAATAATAGCTTTAATGATACGGAAGAGTATATTAATTGATAACTCACTTTTGAAACCACCTTTTAATTCGACCACCATGGTCAATCGTCGATTATTTAGAAATTTTTCAAACAATTTCGACCGGCACGTTTTTCAAGAGAACCAAGGAACGAAGTTTGTATTGTAAATAAAAATAACAATGAACGTGGTTTTTTGGTTAGGGGTCATATTCCCCAAACCATGGAACATGGAAGCACCAAAAAGTATTGAGATTACCGTCGCGAGCTATAGAAAAAGCGCGCGTTTAGGATCCTCGCTGCTTTTTTCTTCCGCACAGGAGAGCCACTGTGTCTGGTAGTTTTTCGCGCCAACTTCAATGTAATAATACAACTAATGATAATATAGTGACGAAAAATACGGAGTGGACTGTCGACCAATTAAAAAAAAATAAAGCTTCGTTCTCAGGGAACAATATTAACGGAAAAAAAAAGATTTACAAGATCGGTAAGGAGAAATATCATAAAAATGAGATTATATGAAATTCAGTTTTAAGTTTACGGTTATTTTTTTCAGATTGATTTTTTATAATCGAGATAATGATTTTCGTACGGTACGTGCAGAAATTGCCATGCAGTTTTCTTTTTTCTTCATCCTTGGCAAATCTGTGCATAGTACCTTTGTTCGTGCAATTATCAGTACAATAACACAATTTGTCAGCAATTTAAGAACCGCTAACATTCAGTTTTCATCGAGGATCCTAATTAGAAGGCTGTTAATTAAAGAATCGTTTGCTGGTCCAATGAAAACATGTTCTGGTCAATGGTTTTAATTACTAATAATTAAAAACAGAACTGTACCGTGAAGTTATAACAAAACAATAAAAAAAATCTAAATTGTTACGATCTGCTGGGGACTTTATTCTGTTAAGTTTGTACAAAGATAATCTCTGGCCAGACTCCTCCAACGAATTTTGGGAATCCCTTTCCGATTTCCGAGCAGTGCTTATTCGATGGTGAATGCCTGGCACGTCTCCAATAGATTTTTTCTTTGATTTTTATAAATCGAATCTTGAGTCTAATTAATATGAATCTTACAAAGTAATTATTTTGAGAAATAAAAATGTATCAATGAAATTATAACTCGCTTCGAAGAAATCGAATGATTCAGAAACGGGGAAGAACACTCGTAAAATGAAGAGATTTTTATTATCAAAATTCACTTTCATGACTCTGAGCGACAATACTTTTTTTTTTAAATATAATTAATTAAAGTACGAACTGTTGGATTAAAAATACAAGACTAGAAACTCAATCCAGTGAATTTATACTTGTATCTTCATGTATATGGTAAATTATCCATCAAATTATTATTATTATTATTATTACATGAAAAAGGTACAACCTACGTTTCCTTATAAGTATCACTGCCCATGTAGGTACAAAATACGCAAACAAATTATTGTTTTTTTTTTTTACGAAAATAAGTAACATTAGCCATTTCTTAAACTTCAATATTTTTTGGTCCCATCGTTTGGTCCTATCATTACGAAACTTTAATAATAAATCTCAGAAAAATCGTAACAAAATTACAATCTTGGTAACATGGACGCAATAATTTCGATGCAATTTCGTCCTTAACTCGATTTAGTCTCACCCTATTACGATCAATCTCACCTTGTGAAAGTGCGAGCTTACTCGCGTGAGCTGACTCGACACAAAATTTCGATGTGAGAAGGTGAGATTGGAGTGACTTAACGCGTCCGAGGCTTTGACTATATATATATATAGTCAAACATTTCCAAAAACGAACATTTGGTCGTTGGATGTGCAGTTACCAAATTTCTGAAAAAAAACACATGTAATTTGTAATATAAATGATCATCAACTCAGGTTTATATAATCAAATGATCATCATGATCATTCTGCGGTACAGATTCCTTGAACTTACTTACATTGAGAGCCTGAAGCGATTCTAAACCATTGTTACTTGTTCTCATTGCGCCGAGAGTCTTAATCATCAAATCTGGATATTTACGGGCAAACGACTCGAACGCACCGGTGGAAATTATATCCTTGATATTATTGAAAATAAAGTTGGTGGCTACGGTTTTCAATTGATCAATATTGTACATATCGGAGAGTATCAAAATATCCACCGAATTCTTAATACTGAGACTCTTCTGTAGTGCCCGAACGCATATTGCTTTGAGTCCCTCGACGTCATATTTCTCAGCCGCGGCTAGCAATTTGGGTGCCATTTTTTCAAGATTCGATACTTTGCCGGTATAAAAAAAATGTAACATCTCCATAAAAACGTCATGATCTATATCGTCGATCACCGCATGGCTCAACTTCGTCTCTTTCATGTCGTTTTTGAACATAGCAAAAAATACGGGACTGCGAGCAACCAAGATCGTTTTATGCGCTGGAATATCTTTACCGCCGACGGTCAGCGTAACATCACTGAAATCGTGAGTTTGGAATAGCCGCAAAAAATCTTCGGTGTTTTCAGATTCTGATGTATCAACGTGAATCGATTCACGTTTTCCCGGGATACTGACAGTGTTTTCGACAGTGATGATCTCACAGAATATCGTCAGTTTGTCATTGGGTCCTAGTATTTTTTTTTCCCGCAGCATCTTTTGCTCAACAAAATTGTGATATCCCACCTCATCGTTGGGCACGTAGTGACTGGTCTTTGTACGCGAACATGTCTCCATATAGTTGACATCGAGAAAACACAATTTGACCACTGCTTTCACTCCGGGTGTATTGCTCTTCAAGAGAGATACAAAAAGCGAGAGACAATCTCGATGAATATAGAGTTTCAGGCGCCATTCGAGCTTATCATCATTGCCGGTGGACGACGAGAACGCAGAACTTTCTAACGATAATTTTGGTGTATCGTCGGTATTCGAATAAAAGCTATAGTTGTCGATTGTCCAATTGTGATTAACTTTGGATGTATTCGAGCGCGTATGAGTCCAAGTGTCGGCGAATGCTTGTCCAATTTTGAACGCCATAATTTTATGCCAGTGTTAATTCGCGTTTTCGTTATGTCAGAAATAGCAACAGTAGCTTGGTTTTAAGCTTTGCGAGAATTAATTAGATCGTAATTGATAAAAGAATAATTTTGGGGATCGTGAGCGAAACGAAAATGACCGATTGTGAAACACGATATGAAATATTATGATTTGTTTTTGATACTTTAGCGACCATCAACAATATGGCGAGTATGGGTATGAAGTATGGCCACATCGAAGTCAGTACGTCTGACTTCGTTGGCATGGGTATCCGGCAAGGGGGGAGGGAATAAATAAAGCGAGAGAAGCAAGTGGAGAGCAGTTTCTCTCTCTCGCGTTGCGGTATTTTTTTGTATTTTATGAAAAAACGAGTGGCCACCAAACGTTTTTTAATTAGCCCCTGTTGAAGCAAATTAAGAGATATAAAAAATTGTTTGGCTAACTGCACGGTCTGTTTCTTTTTCTTTTTCATTAAACCGGAAATCACCGTAACAAACGTTTGGTGAAAGAAAACAATAGCCAAAGTTTATCTGACGTTTCGTAATTTTACATTTTAAAAATTTTCTAGTCCATTATATAACGTAGATTTGCAAATTTCTTTTCAACTTGAAAATGTCGATCATCAGACCGTTCACCTGCAACGATTTGTTCAAATTCAACAATGTGTAAGTGCCAATAGACTTAAAGTGTATTCTAACCTATTTGATTTAAATTTTGGAGTATTATGATTATCGTGTTGGTCCATTCAACGGCAATAATTACGTATTTTCAGAAATTTGGATCCATTGACCGAGACTGTATCCTTTCATTAAAATTGTTTTTTTTTTATATCCAAAATTGCTTCAGCATTTTAGCTTATGCTCCTTCATATCATTGATAAGTATGGACTATCCTTTTATCTTCATTATCTGGCCCATTGGCCGGAATACGTTCAAGTTGCGGAATCTCCTAGCGGCGAAATCATGGGTTACAGTAAGTCATTAGATTTGGCTGATAAGATAGCGACTTTTGGAAATAAAACTCATCCGTATTGAATCGATACAGTCATGGGAAAGGCGGAAGGTCAGGGAGAAAATTGGCACGGTCATGTGACGGCGCTCACCGTGTCCCCGGATCATAGGAGGCTCGGCCTTGCGGCAAAACTCATGAAATATTTGGAAGAAGTTTCTGAAAAGTAAATACAAATACACCAATCTCTGTGCTCATCATTTTTCAAAATTAAATTCATCATTTTTTTAAATATTTTCACATGAACGAGTAACATTTTTTATGCGCAGATAACAAATTTATAATTTTACAAAATTTTCATTGACGTTAATTTTGAATAAATAAAGTCACCGACTGGATTAACTCCGCGAAATTAATTATCGATAGGGTGATTATAAATTGATTTATCGGGTCAAATCAATTTTCTCAATGTTAATTTTCACATTTCCTTAATTATTAAAAAGTTCTTTATGTTTTCGATTGCGAAATTGTACTATTTTAAAAATTTATATTCAAATTTAAATAATTGATAATTAAATCCAATTAATCGGGTCGATGTAGATTCGATATGAATTAACAAAGAAAGAAAATGTCTTATTCCAGTAGAATAATTTATTTTCGATTTCAAGATATGATAATCAATCCTTTGTTATGTATGCCATTTTCTTTATATCGCAAAGTATATGGAACAATCGAGATTTAGTTCTATCACTAGTGATAGTTTTTAAGGCAGTCATCTGGTGCAGAGGCCTAAAAAAGGTGATTTTTTTTTATAACAAAATTTTTTATTAACTAATTGTGGCAAAATGGTGGAGTATTAAATTGACCATAGAAGCGCCTCGTCGCTGAAGTCGATCAAACTCGATCAAAGGATTCAATAATAATTGATTTTTGAAAAAATGGCCACGCTCCAAAGTGGTCGTGAGAATTTAGGTGAAAAATCCTCCATTTTGTTGATACAGAAAAAACTATGCATCGAAAAAAAAAAATTTCTTGATCAAGCGCCGCCTCTTGATATGTAAAAGATGCTTGTAAAATTTGAAGCTGTTCGGTGCAGTAATTTTCGTGATACGGTGCGGTCACCGATTTTTTTAAACACCGATTTTAAGTAAAACACGTTTAAAGTTATAGGTCGGGTTTGTAAATGGACAATATTCAATTTCAATCTACCTGCAAACTCCGTCAATTTCGATTGAATCAATTTTGATTGAATTTGATTAAAGTTTTCATGTTCAATAAGACAAAAACTTATGTACCAAAAACGGTTGTTGCGCAAAGAAGAATCTTGCTAAAATCGTTGAAACATGAAATAAAACGTAAAAAAACTGCAATTCATTGATCAGGTTGAGAAATATTTTTAAAAAATTGATGAATCAAATGAAATTTGGTGAGAATTGGGTTTAGGTTTATTTTGAATGGATATCCGACACTATTTTGTACTTGGAAACGGTTTTCAAGTTCCGTTTCGCTCTTTCAGGAAGCAGGCCTACTTTGTGGATTTGTTTGTCCGCATTAGCAACAAAGTGGCTATAAATATGTATCGACAATTGGGCTATATCGTTTATAGAATAGTTTTGGATTATTACAGCGGTGATCCGGATGAGCATGCTTACGGTAAGATAAATCATGACGCGGGGGCAGTTTGCCATTGACGAATTTTCGTTAACCTTTTTTCTTCATTTTTTTTTTTTTCTTCTCATCAGATATGAGAAAAGCTCTGTCCAGAGATACGAAGAAAAAATCCATGATACCACTGACGCATCCTGTGAGGCCAGAGGACGTGGACTAATCGTATCGTCTAATTCTGCCCCACGGGATAATGGAAAAAAGAAAAGGGTGAAGAAATAAAATAAATGAAAATTGCTTTACACATCGGAGCATATTTTATTTGATTTTTTTGTACAATAGTACATATATACTTATACCATACATCTTTCATACCTTTCATGCGCTATTTTATGCGAATAAATAATAAATAATGATTTGCCGAGATTTTCTCCGATCAGCGTTTGCTTCTTTTTTTTTTTTTCGCTTCCCTACGGAACATTCATAAAATCGAGTAGTACTTTCGTGATTGATCAGCGGCCTGGTTTTTGTTTGTTTGTTTGTTTCATACTAAAAAAAAATCGTCAAATGAAAAGTAAAATTTCAAATCTATCGCGATATTTACAGTATTATATCCGTGTACGTTCAACTTTTGCGGTAATTCAAATATTTTTCCTCGTCTCTCATATATATATCATCGTGGTGCGAATTGACCATAATGCAATAGCATTCACGGTTACATTATAAAAAATTCGGGACAAAGTGTCGATCTTACCGGGGGGAGGGAGGGAAAAGGTTTTTTCTTTTCTTTTTTTTTTTTTTGTACTTTTCCCGATAATCTGAGACCCGATTTGAGATTCTCGATATTATTTGGGCTTCTTCGTATCGTATCTCATTTTTCTCGCCGTTTTTTTTTGTTTTTTTTTTTTCAAATTTTTCTCAGCTTATCAGGAATGATAACGCGCGGGAGATCTTTGTCTATCGTAAAGTAGGATCTTACTGTAGCTTTACCGTATTTTTTAAAAAATTTTTTTTTATTTAATAAAGGAAGACGTCCGTCGGTGTACACAAGATCCCTTCGTTTCGACACACGACCTCCCTGCGACACGAGTTCGAGACTTTTGAGAATTTTTGTTGAAAAAAAAAATTAAAAAAAAAAAAAAATATCGCACATGCGTGCAAAGTTACCGGGCTACAAGTCGATTTTGCTCGATGAACGATAACGAAAATTCGTCTCTCACCTACAACTACTTGGTCATTTTTTTTTCTCTTCTTTTTTTACCCATGAAACAAACGCATCATTTTTTTTTTTTTCATACAAATATGTGATGTGATCATTGCGCTGTCGTAATTATAATGGGAGACTAGTTTTTACATGAAAAAAAAAAAAAAAAAAAAAAAAAAAAAAAACAAAGAAAAATTTTACAATTATATTAGTAAAAATTAATATAGTAACAATGATAATGTTTCGTCGGCGCGACATTCTTTCATTCTTCGAGCATTCCTTTTTAATATCAATTTTTCAGGTTTTCACGTATGGATTATATCTCACTGATCCGGGGATATTCGAATCGAGTATTCGACGATAAACAAAAAACAAACGTACTCTCGAACGAATTCGATCTTGGGGGGAGGGAATACTTCTTTTTTTTTATAATTGTATTTTATGGCAAAGAACGTTTTACGTTCCCGGTGGGATTAAACAAATTCATGTACAAAATGGAAAAAAAAGGCGCTTCTGGTCATTACATCGGAATGAACCATTTGCAGAGAGCACTAATCGTGTAAAAAAAAAAAAAAACGTCTTTTCGGTAACCGCAACGCCCGGAAATCAGTTAAATCCGCGTTAAATTTTGATTTTTTTTTTTTTTTTTCAAACTTGCATCGACCAACCGACGAGTGCATCCTGTAGTGCATGCATGCTCGATTAGCATAAAAAATTATGAATATTCAATGACAATTGAAAATTTCATTATCTTTTTTTTTTTTTTCGTAAAACAATTCAAACCGTTGATACAAATTTTTTTTTCTTCTATTTCCGATAGCTCGATTTCATCCGTGATAAAATTATCGAACCAATTTTCATAGCGGTCACCAGTTAAAAAAATCTAAAGTGTCTTTCAATCGAGAAATTCGATATAAAATTTAGTCCCGAAAATTCGCAAATTTAACGAATCCAAAAATTCATCAAATTCAACGAGCTATGAAGATTTTCAGGAAAGCGCACCTTTTTCACAAATTGCTATAAATCGGAATCAAATCCGCTAAAATAATTCTTTTTTTTCAAATTCATATTTAATGGTGCTGCAGTTACCGCAAAAACGATGACTTTTTCACGCCTCTCTCTCAGTCCCGGAAGAATAATACAAATTTCGCATTCGCGTGTCTCAGGCTCAAGAGAGAGATTTACTTCTCGCACGATTAATTTTTGGCAAAAAGTTCGTTACTGTCTTTTTTTTTTTTTTTTAAATTATTATTCACCCTTCAACCCTCGTCGTTATCAGCGAGGATTTTTTTTCTTCTTTTTTTCTCATAGTTTCACATTTTAAAATTCTACGACATTCAGTGAGAACTGCGATTGCATATTTACAAATTGGGCGTATCGTCGAGTATTTATGTATTATCGTACGAACGCGTTTTATACTCGAATTTGGTGTACAAATACGGTAATAAAAGATTCCACACATACACGCGCACACGATCTGCTCAAGATTTATTCTCTTCACCGAGAAAAATATTCGTTCGATGTTGATACGAGCAAATTTTTGTGTTTTTTTTTTTTTTTTTTTTTTTTTACTACGATTACTTAGGCAGTGTGTTCTGGAACTTTGCTCGATCCCTGCTCCGCCATGGCACAGTACGAACACGTCGACGAAACGGATCGTTCTCGAAACTTTTATTTCGCCCCATTTTTTTTTCTCTCTCGTTTCTCACAAGCTCGTATTTTTATCATTCACAGCGAGACCGAACGAGCTTTTTTTTTTTTTTTTTTTTTAAAGCTTTATCTCTCGATCTCGATCGCGCGTAGCACATTATTAACGTTCTCAGGACAACAAATGGCTTTAGTACCTTGGCGCGGAGGATCAGTGACCTCGTTAATTTCCGGACTCGCGAGTACGAGTCTCGTTGTTCTTTTCGCGTCTCTGTGTCACAATATTGCCGATATTGGCGCGAATTTTCAGGGTCTTTGGTGATCCGGCGTCGATTTTAGGATATCCGGTTGCGTTGGAAGACAGCTCGAACCTAAAATCACCGTCGCATTTCAATTCTTAATGGAGGAACATTTTTTCGCAAATCAAAATCGACGATATTTTCATCCTCGTTCATGAGAATTCTTCGACTCACCGGTAGGAGGTCTGAGCGTTGATTTTATCGAACGATGAGATCCGTTTCGCGTGAGCGTATTCATTTGCGGTGTGCCCGGCAATGCGTGACCAAGCGCATTCATGTAATCCGCGATCAGCAATGTTATTTCGAGAATCTACGACAAGTTCCCGAAAGATTCGAGTTATGAATGGCCCAAGGAAATAAATGAAGAAGAGGGGAAAAAAAAAAAAAATAATCGATTAATATCAAGGGAATTCGAGACTGGAGGATCGTACCTTGGGTTTGCTGAGGGCAAAAAGTAATTTCTGTTCGGCGGCACCCTCGTCGGGACAAGCGACGAGCATAAAATCGTTCAGGCAACCCCCGAATGTTACGATGTTTGCATAATTGTAACGGCACATAACGGCCATCGTCTGTAGCTCGAGTAATGTTACACTGTCCTCCGAGACTGCTATCCATACGGTGGCTGGCTCGCTTTGCTTGAGCTTCGATTAAAAAAAAAAAAAAGAAAATTTTATTAGCAACTTTACGAAATAACGGGGAAAAAATGTTTTTTTCTTCTCTTGGAATGTTTTCTCGATAAAGAAAAATCATAATGATCGATCTCTCGACATCCTCGCGAAGATTGTTTAACGAAGAATGGGAAAAAAAACTCTGAGGAAACAAACTGCAACTTTCTGATTTTGATGATTTTTTTTTTACTTTTACGCATTGCGAGGGTAATTTTTTTGCAAACCAGTGTTTTTTTTTGTTGCAACTGCAGCAGGATAGACCGGGGCTAGTCGTCACAAATTTTCTTTCAAGATTTTTGTATTTTTCGAATTGAATATTTGAGAAGGATGCGATACGCCAAAGTTTCGAGTAAATTTCTGGCTACAATTGAAAAATATCGAGTTTTGATCGATCGTAACGCTATGGTTGTTAATTAACAATTTATAAGGAAAGAAAACGCATTTTATTGCATGAAAGTGATATCTAAACTTGATTGAACAAAAATATTAGTTCAATCCAGCGCGTTGCAATGTAAGAAAGTTATTAAAAGTTTATATTCATTCAATTGTTAAAGTAAATTAAAATTTTATTGGCAACGTTACGAAAAAAAATGATTTTCTTCACTCGGAATGTTTTCTTGATAAAGAAAAATCAAAATGATCGATCTCTCGACATCCTCGCGGAGTTTGTTTAACAAACAATGGAAAAAAAAACTCTGAGGAAATAAACTGCAACTTTCTGATTTGAATGATTTTTTTTTTACTTTTACGCATTGCGAGGGTAATTTTTTTGCAAACCAGTGTTTTTTTTTGTTGCAACTGCAGCAGGATAGACCGGGGCTAGTCGTCACAAATTTTCTTTCAAGATTTTCGTATTTTTCGAATTTAATATTTGAGAAGGATGCGATACGCCAAAGTTTCGAGTAAATCTCTAGCTACAATTGAAAAATATCGAGTTTTGTTCGATCGTAACGCTATGGTTGTTAATTAACAATTTATAAGGAAAGAAAACGCATTTTATTGCATGAAAGTGATATCTAAACTTGATTGAATAAAAATATTAGTTCAATCCAGCGCGCTGCGATGTAAAAAAGTTATTACAAGTTTTCATTTATTCAATTATCAAAGCAAATTAAAATCTCAAAAAAATTTTATCATTTTGCCTAAAACTACTTCTTCCGTAGGTATTTATTGTCAAGTTTAAGGAGTTGGGATAATTTTTACTCGTTACTCGTGGATTTATAATAAAATTTCAACTGATTTGCAAACTATCGATGAAATACTTCCTTATATTGAAATTCCGGAGCTGTGACAAAATTTGCCCCGTGAAATTTTGGACAACTTGCCGCAGCGTCGTTTTTTTTTTTTTTTTTTACTTCCAACAGGCATGTTTCGAGATATTTATGTTGTCAACTGGGCCACGTATTTTGTAAAAGTACACCTTTTAAGATAATGCAATGGCTCTATTGTGTTAAAAAAGGGGGTCAATGTCTATTACGTGAAAAATTAAGAATGCGCTTTAGTGAATACTTTTCTTAACCCCTTCACTGGCAAGGACGCATATAATGCGTCCAGTGCCAAAAACGAGAATTCAGGATGGTTCTGGTACGTGAACGACCGTCCATAGGATTTTTTTTGGGGTCGCTGAACACGAATCTGGTGTGAAAATTGTCAAAATTCCAAATGACTGATGCAATATGACGAAAATTTTGGAAAATCTGAAAATTCAGCGAATTTAGATGAAATTGATGTTCAGGGGTTTTTTTTTGACTCGCTAAACACGAATTTTGTGTCAAAATTTGAAAATTCAAAACGGCTGATCCAATATGGCGATCATAATTTCGAAAAATCTTAAAATCCGGCGAACCATTGTGAAATTGGTGCTCAGAGAGTTTTTCGACAGTTCGACGTTGTTGGACGAAAACGAGATCTAATGCCAGTTTACATATCCAAATTTTTCTGAAAAATCTTCCGGCATTAAAGTTTTATCGTTATAGAAACTTTCCAATCATATCCCAAGAACATAAGGGTTAATTTTGATACTTGAGGGCGGTTTTGATATTCGTCGGTGGTTTTGAGCAAGTATAAAATTATGCCAAAACGTCTCAGAGTACATTTTTGAGCTCTTTCTCCGACTTTTTTTTTTCCACTGCCAGAAATGTCCCACCTAGATCTCAGAATCGTCTGCCAGTGAAGGGGTTCAACAAAGTCACGGTCTAACCTGCGAGCGCGATTTATTTCATCGGCGAGGAAGCAAAGCACATTATCAACGATTTATCATGCGAAAGTGATATTTACTTTTGCCTGATACAGCGTTGCTCCGAAAAACGGCCATTTTCGGGTACAGGTAAGATATATCCTGACGCAATCGACGACACTTCGGCCTCTCAGAGCGATCCATTTTTCTTGCAATTTTTCCTGAAGCTCCCTGCGAATATAAATATCATCGAAATTATTAGAAAATTGAAATTTAATGTAAGCTGAGAATAATTGGATTATCAGAAATGTAGAATATTAGAAATTTGGATGAAAATATGAATTTTCACAAATGGCAAGTTATAAACCAACCTCAATTGATCGGCAGTGATGTTGTTGCGATAACGAACGGGATAAAATTTGTCCAATGCCTGAAGAACGAGATGATGAGGATTTCCGGGTCCGCTGCCGCGTGCCTTGTCGTGATTGTACTCGCCAAAATCAATTTGCGCCATGAGCGACGCAAGCTCGAACGCAAGCTCTCGATTCAATGGAAATTTTCCCTGAACCACCTGCTGATTCACCTGATAGCAAAGCAACAGCCTCTCGCGATCGGTCTCCATTTTCGCCGCTTGCCTCCAGTAACATCTCGACTTGTACGTCAATTGTATGACTCGCGTATTCTCAAATTTTCCCGAGCCCTTCTCCCGCAGTGCCGTCTCCCATTTCGATATTATGTCACATAGCTTTGCCTGTAGATCGATAAAATGCTCGAGATCCTTCTCGATCGGATCGTCGCTGAAGAGCGTGAAGCCCGAATGATGAACGTCGCGACAGCCAATTTCCTGATTCAACGTATTGAGAAATTCCTCGATCGTCGTACTGCCGTCGAAACTTACGACCTGATACGTTCCGTTTGAAAAGTGTACGGGTATCGCGTGCGGCAGAGAATGATGATACGGATTTTTCAACAATATCGACAATACTTCCATTCTCGACGGCTTGACCTCACGACCGCCGTTCTGAAGCGTTCTCTCGAGTGCTCTCTCGCAGTAAGCCGCGTATTTACCACACTCGGTTCTGCCAAACGATCGCGATGAAAGGTTTTATCGTTTTTTTGTTTGTTTTTTTTTTAATAAAATTCAAAACTCGAGTAAGAATTTTTTTTTGATTTGATGCATGGATTCAATATCGTTATCAATATAAATATAAATATGAATATGAATATGAATATAAATATAAATATAAATATAAATATAAATATAAATATAAATATAAATATAAATATAAATATAAATATAAATATAAATATAAATATAAATATAAATATAAATATAAATATAAATATAAATATAAATATAAATATAAATATAAATATAAATATAAATATAAATATAAATATAAATATAAATATAAATATAAATATAAATATAAATATAAATATAAATATAAATATAAATATAAATATAAATATAAATATAAATATAAATATAAATATAAATATAAATATAAATATAAATATAAATATAAATATAAATATAAATATAAATATAAAATGGGGCCGTATTGGAAGAATCGTTTTTTCTTTACAAACTTTTATGCACCAAATGGGATCAATATTCTCGCTTGTGTAATGGAATAAGGTCGTAAGCGCCAAAAAGGCGATTTTAATCCCATAAGTTCGTATGACTTTGTTTTTTTTTCCTCGTCATTTGTTGTGGAATTGATTAAAACGCACAAATAATTGAAAATTAGGAATTTGAAAACGTAAAAACAAGAAGGTATGTTGGCGGATATGATCTTCCGATTTTGGGTTTTTATTAAAGGATTAATGGTCAAGATACGACCTTTTGGTTTTAGATTTTTTTTTTAAATTATAGTTTTTCCTGGTAAAAATCGTTCATACATAAATTGCTGATAGGAAATTTAATTTTTTGATATCTTTATAGTTTAAATTATGTGCTTGTTTGGTGATTCCTGATTTAAAAAAAAATGAACCGATTCGCATAAAAGATTTTTTGAATCCATTATTTTGGCAAACATCGCGTGTGCTGCTGAAAATTTTCAAACGTGAGCAATAAAAATAATAAAAAAAAAAAAAATGGTTCGCATAAGACCTTACGAAATTAGTTATTGCGATTTTTTCTTATCTCTAATTCGAACCATATAAGCTCGTATCGGCCAATTACTCATTTTCGTGATTTTTTCCAAAAGTTTCTACGTTTTTACTTTTACCAATGCCAAAAAGTCGTATAATGTCGCTTGCAACCTTCTGAAATTATTTTACGTGATTATTCCTCCCTCAGTTAGGTCCAAAAGGTCGTATACGCCAGGACTCACCGACATTCCGGGGTTGTAAACGGTCAAATTTTTAATTTCAACGTTTTTGAACATATTTTTAACATATTTTTACATAAATACACAAAAAAAAAAAAAAAAGAAATCTGCGACCTTTTGATTTTATCAATGGGAAAAAACTCGTACAATGGCACTTACGACCTTATTCCATCAGACACGCGTTCTATTATGGAAAATTTGTTAAAAACGATAACGATCATTATAATTACTATTTGTACTATTAGTGTCGATCGATCGATAATAAAGTGTCTCGAGGTATTTTATTTTCAGTTATTCGAGATTGTAAATAATTTATTAATAAAAAAAAAAAAAAAAAGGAAAACGAGATTGTTCGATTGGAAAAATTTCTCAACTCACTTGGAATCGGCGTTTCTCTGAAGATGTAGCTTAAGGTACCAGAGCAAACGATTGTTCCGCGGCAGGAAGAGAGAAACGGCGAGGGCGAGAAGCTGCCATCCCTGAACGAGGACGTACTGGGCCGGATTTGTTTTACACTCGAGTATCGTCGCGGTCGAGTGTCCCTGCGTTAGCGGAGGACTGTGAGAAGTTGATGCCGTCGATTGTGCGTCCGCATTATCACCACCGCCGTTTGACGCGGGACTTTGCGTATCGCAGGTGAAGAGCGATTGCGTTGCGCAGAGAAGGAGCTGCTGCAATGGTATGCTGGCATACTACTACCATCCGTAGAATGGAAATTCACACCTAATCTAACGGATTCGTTACAATTTTTCTCCCTTTTATTTTATTTATTTTTTTTTCAAATTTTCTCTCATTGTTTTCCCCAAGGCCCATTGTTCCGTCATGAAATTCATTGAAAAAACCACGACGTATCTTTCCTTTTTTTCTTTTTTTTTTCGATTTTTATTCGCCGTACGAGGAAGAAAGTCTGTCTCCATTTTTTTTTTTTCCTTTTTTTTTTTTTATTCGTTCTTTGTATAATTCGGATATTTTGAATTTGTTAGTGCGAGAAAGCGATATAGCAATCGAGGAATATGAACGCCAAAATCGATTTGTTAATCACATAAAACGCATGGAGTTTCATTTATTTTTATTTTAATTTTATTTATTCTTTATCGAAAATTGATGAATCGACCAATGTGGATGAGAAGCACCTCGACTAATGAGCAAAAAAAAAAAAAAAATTTTGTCGTACTTGCAGCTTCCAAAGCACTAGAGTTGATACTTTTTTTCTTTTTTTTTTTACATTTTATACTCCTATACCCCATAGACACGTTACTAAAGATGCCATATTTATTCTCGAATATCTCTCGCTATTTCCAGATTGAAAGAGGAAAAAAAAAAAAATTTGCGTTGTAAGGAAAAAAAAATCTACCTTTACCCACGCGATTATTAAACTTTGTAACGTTTTCGTTTTTCTATTTTCTAAATTTTCTAAGCAGCATTCAAATAAAGTGTGTATATATATATATATATATGTATATGTATAATAATTATATAGAATCTCAATGAAGAATATTGAAAAATAACTAATTGACAGAACAAAACGATTCTAGAAAAATGTTTTTCTGTGTGTGATATATAATTTTTTTTTTTTTTTTATGTACACCAACATACCATTCTGCAAGTGTGAACGCGCAGCCCGAACATACTTCGACAAAAACGATAAGACGTGAAAATTCTACGTTATCGAGTAAAGTTTCATCGTTTTCGTTTGTTTTGTTTCAAAAAAAAAAATTCGTTCGCGTTTTCATTTTTTTTCGTTCTTTCACAAGTTTATCTGTCGAATTATGCCGGGCTCGCGCGTAATTGGGCACCAATATCGGGCGATTTTAGCGTATATGATGTATAGTATAATATTAAAAAATACGTGATAGTGAAAAAAAAAAAAAAAAGAAAAAATGAGACGAGCTTGATCAAACCTAGTAAAAGATTAATGATAAAGAGCATGCATTTTTTTTTTTTGTTTTTTTTACTTTCAACTAATGAAACGTAGCACGTATAAGTTTGTAGCACATTCAAAGCGGCAAATGAAAGTGAAATGTGGATGAATGTTATAACTAAAATTTTTCGTTATGAGCTTGGTCAAGTATCGTCGATGTAAATATATATTTTTTTTTCGATGGATTGCAAAAAATTTGTTAGTCGTGTTAGAGGGCGAATAAAACGAAAGAAAAAGTGGTAGGAAAACGAAAGAAGAAAACAAGAAAACAAAAAAAAAAACGAAAAAAAAAAAAAGAAAACATAATTGTGATCTCACGTTCAACGATAGTTAAAATGACTGTCGAACAATACTTGACCAAGAATGTCCAGTGCAACATTTTGTTTGTTTAATTATTATTATTTTTTTTTTCTCTCTATTTCTCTCGCTTTTAAGCCGAAATTCAAAGCGATTTGCCATTGGACAAACGAAAAATGTTACACACAGGACTTGAATTTTGTTGTTAAACAATAAGCAGGACTTACAACGCGCGCAGTACCCAGTGAGACAAGTCTGGCAGCCTTTTTTACCTGTACACCCAGTCGCTGTTGGGTATGACGGCTTGTCTGCTTTACCAGGGCACATATGAATTCGGTCTGTAGCTCAGGCTGATCCAAGCACTGCTGGAGAGCATTTTGCGCCAGTACCACGTGATAATCTATTCCAGCCTGTTCAACGGCGACTGACATGAATAACTGGCAAGCCTGCGAAAAAAAAAAAAACGACATCGATCGTTTGGGTACGAGATCGTTTTACAAAAAACACAAAAAAACACAAAAAAAATATATATATCTTTTCAGCCAAAATCGCATTTGACTATGCGAATTACTTTTTTTTCCAATAATGATGCCTTTTTTTTCGAAATATTCAATTTTTCAAAAAATTTACAACAGATATCAGAGCTGGGCAGTACTTCAAGTACCCAGTACTTGCGATGTACTGGAAGTACAGTACTTGAAGTACAAAGTACATCAAAAGTACTTCAAGTATTGTACTTGAATTTTCAAGTACTTGACCTGTAATTCAAGTACTTTTTCAAGTACTTGACCTGTACTTCAAGTACTTTTTCAAGTACTTGACCTGTACTTCAAGCACTTTTTCAAGTACTTGACCTGTACTTCAAGTACTTTTTCAAGTACTTGACCTGTACTTCAAGTACTTTTTCAAGTACCAAGTATCAAGTACTATTGAATACGTTTTGCTAATGGTCGCATGTATAATATGCCTTTTAATATATAATTAAGGAACGTTCCGCGTAGCGATGCCGTGAGACGAATCGAGTTAATCCTAGAATGGTAACCTTATTTTTTTTACCTATTATGGTAACCCGGGGTGACCGAACACCCCAATTTTGAAAAATTCATATCTCCGATAAAATTTAACAAAAAGGGTTCAATTTGGGCTCATTCTTTGCGTTTTTTAATGCAGAATCACGTGAGCTTACGGAAATTTTGCTTGAAGTCGGAAAAGTTAGTCAAAAATGAGGTAAAAGGGTAAAAAAACATAAAAAAAAAACGTAAAAATGACTTTTTTGATTGAATTTGCAATATCTCCGTTGATTTTTATCGAAATTGAACAAAACCAACGGCATTATAAAGTGAAAATATAAAGTTTTGAGACAGGTCGCTTAGTTTTACTCGATTTTTGAAAAAGTCTATTTATTCCGGGAATCAAAGTCTGGGAATTAAAAAAAAGTCGAAATATTGACTTTTACCGCCAAAATTGGTTTAACAACGCCAAATTATGTGAAAATCGAATGAAACCAACTCTATTTTTAAGAGGAAAGGTAATTATAAAAGATATGTAAAATATATTTTATATTTATGTTACATGTTTATATGTACTTATATTCCATTTGACATAGAGAGAGAATTCGACAAATAGTGCCATGAGAGATTGAGCATTGACTTTGATTTATAATTCTTCGTTTAAATATTTCGGTTCAAATCTGCCTAGCCTGAGTGAATCGCGCAATGTGAAAATATGCGTTGATACAAAAAGTACTCGAATCAAAATCAAATGAGTTTAAAGACTACGTAACAAATCAAAAATAAGTACTAAAACTTACGAGATGTCCGTGAAATCTTGAAAAGTATTTGATACTTGATTTTTGACGTACTTCAAGTACTCGGCACTTCAAGTACTTTTACTTCAAGTACTTTTACTTCAAGTACTTTTACTTCAAGAACTTGGTACTTCAAGTATTCAATACTTCAAGTACCTGGCACCTTAAGTACTTCAAGTACTTTTACTTAAAGTACTTTTACTTAAAGTACTCGGTACTTCAAGTACTTGGTACTTCAAGTACTTGAAAACCTTGAGTACTTGAAGTACTTGGTACTTCAAGTATTTACGGTACTTGGTACTTGCAATACACGAGTACTTCAAATACTTAGAGTACTTTGTACTTTGTACTTGAAGTACTTTCCGGACTTTGCCCAGCTCTGACAGATATACAACAATAATATATGTCGATGGCGTGTTTGGCCTCGAAAAAATTTCATCAAAATCGTGCAATTAGTTTTAAACGAATAATTTTTCCAAACTATACTTGCTCGGTCTTCTTGAAAAAAAAAAAAACACAAATTAGGAAGAAAAAGGAAAAAAATTGCAAACGCAACGAAACCTTGAATAGCTTGACGGCTTCGGTCTGCAGCGTTTCCGACGTAAGACTCGTCAGTGGACTCGTGATATTTTCCTTCGTGTGCAAAAGTAAAGGATGCCTCCAGAGAACACAGCCGGCATCGCCGTCCGTCTCCATAAGTCTCTGTACCAATTGCTCGTACTGCGTACCGGCGCTCGGTCCGCCACCCGAGACAACTGTCAAATGATAGAGCCAATTGTCCTTGTCCTGTTTTTGGGGCATAAGGAGATACGTCGGTCCCTGATGAGTCGGAAAAATACCGATTGTCCTCTCGTGAGGGCACTCGGTATCTCTCTCCTCGCTGTCGCTGTCCGACATGTGCTCGACCTCCTCGACCCGCGCGTCCCTCATGTTTATCTGTCCCACTGGATTCTGGGAGAAATGAAAGAAAAAAAAAAGAAAAAAATATAAAAAAGTCATTAAGGTAGACCGGGGCTAGTTCCGGGTAGGGGAGGGGTCAGTCAATTTATGCTCTCGAAATCAGAATTAGAACTGTGAGGTTTCGTTTCAACGCTCTTCGATAGTAAATGGCATTGATAGCAACGTAAAAAAAAAAATTATAGGGATATACTCCTGTAAGTTTTTGAAATATTAACGTTTATGTTGCAAAAAAATACAAAATTTACGTTTTCCAAGCTTCAACTCGAAACGCTGCTTGAACTATTCAAGATAGAGAAAATAGCACACGAACGGTTTTGTAGCGAATTAAATTTCCTATAAAAAAGTCTACGACAGCATTTATGAAAAGTCAATGGCGGATGAGTGAGAGGTGTCCGAAGTGGCGTGACGAGGAAGTGTGATTTTTGTGAAATCGCAGAATAGCAGACTCATTGGTTAAATTGAATATCACCGCGTTAGCGTTGAATTAAAAATGCATGAAAATTCATACGTCAAATGGACACAACGAGAAAGCCATTACCGCCTAAAAAACTTTATTCATAACTAAATTCAAATAAAGCTACCCACTTGAAATGGTTTTTTTAAAATATTATTTTTACAACTTTGGACGTCTCCCACGCCTGAATTATTAACTTCAGATATATGCCATCGGGGACATTTTTATAGAGAATTTAGTTACCTAGAAAATGATTTATGAGCAATATTACTCTATTACGTATAGTTTGAGCAACGTTTCGAGTTGAAGCACAAAAAGTGCCAAATTTTAAATGTTTCTATTTTTCCCTTGCCAAAATGGAGAGAGTGCACGTTTTGAGTTATTATTTATGCCATTTACTATGAAAAGACGCTAAAAAAAAAACTCGAGGATTTTATTCTGAAAAAGAAGACTCATTCGACGAGTTGAGTTCGGCAACATTGTCCGTCGCGTCTGAAATCGACAGCGTACGCCTCTTTTTTTCATCATTTTAAAATAAGTTGTTGAGAGTGCTCTGTGATCGCGTCAGCTGCGTCGACCAGAGATCGAGTTGAGCATTTTCTTCTACGATACGCAAAATTTTATTTTCTTAGTTTTTCACGTAATAAACATTGAGCACCTTTTTCAACACAATAGGGCCATTAAATTATCTTAAAGGGTGTATACTTTTACAAAATACGTGGCCCAGTTGATAAAATAAATATCTCGAAACATGGCAACCGTGAGCCTGTTGGAAGTAAAAAAAAAAAACGACGCCGGGGCAAGTTGTTCAAAATTTCACGGGGCAAATTGTCACAGCTCCGGAATTTCAATATAAGGAAGTATTTCATCGATAGTTTGCAAATCAGTTGAAATTTTATTATAAATCCACGAGTAATGAGTAAAAATTATCCCAACTCCTTAAACTTGACGATAAATACCTACGGAAGAGGTAGTTTTAGGCAAAATGATAAAATTTTTTTGAGATTTTAATTTACTTTGGTAATTGGATAAATGGAAACTTGTAATAACTTTTTTACATCGCAGCGCGCTGGATCGAACTAATATTTTTGTTCAATCAAGTTTAGATATCACTTTGATGCAATAAAATGCGTTTTCTTTCCTTATAAATTGTTAATTAACAACCATAGCTTTACGATCGAACAAAATCCGATATTGTTCAATCGTAGCCAGAAATTTACTCGAAACTTTGGCGTATCGCATCCTTCTCAAATATTAAATTCGAAAAATACAAAAATCTTGAAAGAAAATTTGTGACGACTAGCCCCGCTCTACCCTACTGCAGTTGCAACAAAAAAAAAACACTGGTTTGCAAAAAAATTATCCTCGCAATGCGTAAAAGTAAAAAAAAAATCATCAAAATCAGAAAGTTGCAGTTTGTTTCCTCAGTTTTTTTTTCCATTGTTTGTTAAACAATCTCCGCGAGGATGTCGAGAGATCGATCATTTTGATTTTTCTTCATCAAGAAAACATTCTGAGTGGAGAAAAGCGTTTTTTTTCGTAACGTTGCCAATAAAATTTCAATTTACTTTAACAATTGAATGAATATAAACTTTTAATAACTTTCTTACATTGCAGCGCACTGGTTTGAACTAATATTTTTGTTCAATCAAATTTATGTGTCACTTTCATGCAAAAAAATGTGGTGACCTTCCTTTATAAATTGTTAATTAACAACCATAGCATTACGATCGAACAAAATCCGATATTGTTCAATTGTAGTCAGAGATTTACTCGAAACTTTGGCGTATCGCATCCTTCTCAAATATTCAATTCGAAAAATACAAAAATCTTGAAAGAAAATTTGTGACGACTAGCCCCGGTCTATCCTGCTGCAGTTGCAACAAAAAAAAAACACTGGCTTGCAAAAAAATTACCCTCGCAATGCGTAAAAGTAAAAAAAAAAAATCATCAAAATCAGAAAGTTGCAGTTTGTTTCCTCAGAGTTTTTTTTCCCCATTGTTTGTTAAACAATCTCCGCGAGGATGTCGAGAGATCGATCATTTTGATTTTTCTTTGTCAAGAAAACATTCCGAGTGAAGAAAAGCATTTTTTTTCGTAACGTTGTTAATAAAATTTCAATTTACTTTAACAATCGAATGAATATAAACTTTTAATAACTTTCTTACATTGCAGCGCACTGGATCGAACTAATATTTTTGTTCAATCAAGTTTAGATATCACTTTGATGCAATAAAATGCGTTTTCTTTCCTTATAAATTGTTAATTAACAACCATAGCGTTACGATCGATCAAAACTCGATATTTTTCAATTGTAGCCAGAAATTTACTCGAAACTTTGGCGTATCGCGTCCTTCTCAAATATTAAATCCAAAAAAAAATACAAAAACCTACAAAATCGTTCCTGACATATCGAAATCGATCGATTCGCATATATATTTATCTTCTTTTTTTTTGTTTTTTTTCATCCTTACCGTATCACTCGGACACTTGAAGTAGAGGAACATTTTGCCGATCAGAATGCACCAACACTTTTTCGCATGGCCATTCTTCACTTTTGTCAGCCAGCCCTGTATCGTCGGTTTGTTGTCCTCGCGACTGAGCAATAATTTCGTCGCGTTTCGCCTCTGAACATTTTGCAATACCCTTATCCAATCCTCCATCGTTGCTATACAATCGGCGGTAAGATAATACGTCTTTTTTCCCGTTGATATTTCGAACGTTGCCGCGCCCTCGGCACGATTTATCCTGCAAACCTCGTCCAACAATATTTGTCCCTGGGGCTTTCGGTTAACGTCATTCTGGCTCTTCCAGTACGTGAGAATACCATTTTTCAGCACGAACCAACGTTTTCTCCATGTTTTCAATTTTCCACCGAGCTTCGCGAGATTACCGGTTTTCTCCAATGACTCGAGCCTCTTCGGGCTCTCGCCCGATACCCTCATCAGCAGGCTCGGCATGCTCGACTCGAGCGAGGTCGAGCTGAGGGCATCCGGCGGTATGGCATAATCCTCCGAGAGTCCCGACTCGAGTGACGTATCTGCGCGAATTCGCAAAGAGATAAAAACAAGAATATTGGAAATTTGACCTCGTTGACTCTGGCCATTTGCCACAGGGGGGTCTCAATCGACCTCAAAGACCAACTTAAGCTCGAAATTTCGAAGAAAAGTTTCTCAAATCCGAATCTATTGCGTTAGAGTTGCGATCGAAGCGTCGATTTGGGCTTGGGCAGTTAATTGTATTTTTTTTTTGGAATATCCAAATTTTTTTCTCAAAGAACGTTAATTTCAAGAATATTCAAATAAAATTTCCGTAAAAAAAATCAAAAATGACAAAAGTTGTCTCTCAGTGAAAAACAACTGACTTTTTCTTGGTTCTTCGCATCGTAACTTTTTCTTCACAAGGCTCGAATTGAATTTTTTCTCATATCAAACAATGAGAAACTATTTTTAAGCTGTCAAAGTTTATGCCAGAATTTTTTTCACGCCGGGAAATTCGAACGAAATTTGAGTAATGCGGAAGTTTTCAGAGTTGCGAGTGATTGGAATCAATCGAGTATTATTTTCGAACATTTTTTTACTCCCCGCGACTCTTTCTTTTTTTTTTTTTTTCCCCTCGTACTCACCACGCTTGACGCTTTTGCTCGGTGAACCGCTGGAACTTCTCTTTGCCGGACTGAGGCTGCTCGTGGTTTTGACGCTTTTCGACGGACTGCTACCGCTGCCGAGCGACGAGTCCGTATTGTCGGACGAGCTGTTCGTTATTCGCGTATTCGTTTCCGTCTGATTCGGATGTTCCTCGCCGTCCGAACTGTCGTCCGAACTATCGCCGAACGGCATCGATCTTATTTGACTCGCTCGGCCTGAAAAAAAAACCCAATTCATGAAAGAAAAAAAAAATCCCAAAACATCTTTCTTGTCTGTCGGGGGCTGAAATCTTGAAAAATTATCTCCAAAAAAAACGGCATTTTTCTCAACTATAGTGCACTGATTATCGAAAAAAAAAAAATCGGAATAAAAGTAAAAAATGTTGATCCATAAATTGTTCTTGTCGTTTTTTTTTTTCTTTTTTTTCTTAAATCCTAGCTTTGTAAATGTATTTTGATGGTTTTTTTTTTCTTCTTACCCTTGACCGTGGCATAAACGGGCACGGATATGTCGCAGTAACCCTGCGAATTGTGCGCGGTAAGATTGTGACCGGTCGCGTGGGAATGTTTCGACGAGCTCGTCGTGTTGGTCGTGCAGGTCGACGGGCCGGATTCCTCGTTCGTCGATGGTCCAATGCCAAGACCACCATCCGCAACCTTCATAATTCATGTTAAATTTTCATCAATTTCGAGATATTAAATTTTGTAGCTTAAGAGGATTTTTTTTTTTTTTTTTTTTTTTAAATTAAGAAGTCCTTTTTTCTTCCTCTTTCTCGCTCGTTTTACCTGATAAATTTTTGCCTCCCAGCTTGGAAATCTGTGCAACGGTGGGGTCGGCGGTCTCGGCGCCGTTTGTCCGCTCGCCTGGGCCCAATTGATGCCCTCGCGGCTCGGCGTATAAATCTCGGCGTAATCGTGAATTGCCTCGGAGCTGCCGCTGTCACGGCTGTCCTCCGAGGCTCCGGGTATGCTCGGCAGCATAACGAGATTTTCCACGGCAGCTGCCAATTCCTCGGACAGTAAGCTACGATATTGGGGGAAATTCGGGGATCATGAAAATTTCAATCTCATTGATATTGAGCGTCGTTTGGGGGGGGGAAGGCGTTTGGGACTCAAAGTTTCAGTATAAAGGCATCCGGTGTGAGAATTTTTCAATTTTGCAAAAACGCTCGATAGATCCCCGCAGGAAGTCCCAGGACGGTACAGGGTACCGCGTTTTTGGCTAATCGGGCGCCGCTATCACGTCGTGAGGCCTCCCAAGGAGAATTTCATTGACCTGTTTTGCTTTCTTTTTTTTTATATTTGTGTTTTTTTTTTTTTTTTTCGTTATCCTCTTCCATTATTCTCGTAGCCAAAAAAAAAAAAAAATGCTATTGCGTCATATAATTGTTATATAAACGTTTATTTTGCATAAATGTTGTGTATTTTTGTTTTTTTTTTTTGTTTTTATGCTGAATTTACCACTCGATCCTGGAAGAACAGCACAGTAGAAAAATGATAGACATTGAATATATAGGACAGTATAGAGGTAAATATAAAGTATAAAGTATATGGTAAGTATAAAGTATAAAGGTATAAAAGTATAAATACATGGACGAGGAATTGAAGAAAATAGAGAGAGAGAGAGAGAGAGAGAGAGAGAGAGAAAAAATTAGAAACGCTTGAAATTATATTAGAACGAGTCTTTTTTAACGTTGATTTTTTGCTTTTTGTTTTTTTTTTTTTCGTCTACTTCACCTCGAATCCATGTTCGTAGCGGTTATTCCTTGCTGTATAGTACCACAAGCAGAGAGATGCCTTCTGTGTCTCGGGCCGATTTGCGACTCGGCTATCGCGCTCTGTACCGTTTCCGCGACCGTCTGAGGCGTGGACTCCAAGCTTTCGCTGCGTCGTCTCAATGTTGGATCAACCTCGAGCGACAATGATGCTCTCGTTGGTGCCTGAAATTTACAATTTTTCATTCACCGTCCGAGCTTCCGGTTTGTTTTATCATTCCTAAAATTAATTTGACGAGGAATATTATTTATTTCGCTCCAATTTGCGAAAAATTTGTTATTGCTCCGATCTATTAAAATTTTTTGATTGCTCCAATCTGTTAAAAAAAATGTTATCGCTCCGATCTGCTAAAATTTTTTATTGCTCCAATCTGTTAAAAATTTATTTCTCCAACCTGTTACAAAATTTTTATTGCTCCAATCTGTTAAAAATTTGTTATTTCTCTAATCTGCTAAAAAATTTGTTATTGCTCCAATCTGCTAAAATTTTTTATTGCTCCAATCTGTTAAAAATTTGTTATTTCTCCAATCTGTTAAAAATTTGTTATTTCTCTAATCTGCTAAAAAATTTTTTATTGCTCCAATCTATTAAAAATGTGTTTCTGCTCCAATCTATTAAATTTTTTTTTCAGGTCTCCTAATCTTTTAAAATATTGCCATTTCTCCAGTCTGCTAAGATTTTTTTAATGCTCCAATCTGTTAAAAATTCGTTATTGCTCCAATCTGCTAAAAATTTGTTTCCGCTCCAATTTATTAAATTTTTTTTTCACTTCTCTAATCTTTTAAAAAATTGTCATTTCTCCAGTCTGTTAAAAATTTGTTATCGCTTCAATCTGTTGAAAATTTTGCATTTCTCCAATTGGTTAACAATTTGTTATTGCTCCAATCTGCGAAAAAAATTTTTATTGCTCCAATCTGCCAAAAATTGTTATTTCTCGAATCTGTTAAAAACTTTTGATTACTCCAATTTGTTAAGAATTTTTTATCGCTCCAATCTGTTGAAAATTTGTCATTTATCCAATCTGTTAAAAAATTTGTAATTTCTCCAGTCTGTTAAAAATTTGTCATTTCTCCAATCTTTAAAAAATTTGTTACCGTTCCAATCTGTTAAAAATTTGTTATTTCGCCAACCAGTTAAAAAATTTTTATTGCTCCAATCTACTAAAAATGTGTTTATGCTCCAATCTATTAAATTTTTTTTCACTTCTCGTAATCTTTTATAATATTGCCATTTCTCAAGTCTGCTAAGATTTTTTTAATGCTCCAATCTGTTAAAAATTCGTTATTGCTCCAATCCGCTAAAAATTTGTTTCCGCTCCAATCTATTAAAAATTTTTTTTACTTCTCTAATCTTTTAAAAAATTGTCATTTCTCCAGTCTGTTAAGAATTTGTTATAGCTCCAATCTGTTGAAAATTTGTCATTTCTCCAATCTGTTAAAAAATTTGTCATTTCTCCAGTCTGTTGAAAATTTGTCATTTCTCCAATCTTTAAAAAATTTTTTACTGTTCCAATCTGCTAAAAATTTGTTAACCTGTTTTTTTTTTTAAATAAATTTGTAAGCGAAATGTAGAATGAAAAAAAAAGCCGAAAAATATAATTCAACTTACTGACGATGTTTCAATAATTTTATATTTGTAGGATTCTGTCAACTTACCGGTGGCCTGAGTCCGATGTTCGTGATGTGATTTCGCAATAATTCCAGCTGCTGATTGCACTTGTTGTTCTGCTCGCGAAGATGCTGATTCTGTTGTTCGAGCTCGCGCAATTTGTTCGTAACCCACTCTTTGATACGCGCTGCTTTGGCCTCAACCTGACGAGCGTCTTGCAGTCGAAGCTGTCTCTGTGCAACGGGGATATAAAATCGTAATAATGCTCAAGAACAGCGACGAGATAACGTTCGAGTGATATAAATTTTACGAGATAAACACGCAGATATTGTCCTTATCGTTGATTCATTAGAATTCTCGGATTATCGTGACTAAATCGCGAGTAAATGTCATTTATATTTGAATTATATGAAAGATTCAACGAGATTCAACAAGGATGAATCATCTTTGGAATAATATTATAATATTTTCGTGAATACAATTAGGAGTATGAATGAAATTGTTTTTTTTTTCAATCATTGGGGTGCATAATGTTAGAGTAAGTAAAAATAATGAGGACGTATTTTTTATTTTTCGTTAAAAATGACAGATGCACCTGTTATTTAATTTCACGGATTTTGATATATATAGATATAGCGTAACATGTGTGACGTCATAATGTTATATTTTTCAATTTGTTATATTAACGGCAATTTTGATTCGAATAAAAAAAATAAAAAATACGTACTAAATGTTTTTTCCTAAACTACCAGATTTTAAAATAAAAAAATTTCATTTATACTCCCAATTGGCTAAATATGCAATATTGATAACAATGTTAATCATTGGATCAATGATTAAAAAAAAAGAAAAAATGATCTCACCTGTTCCTCGACCTGTGTCTCTAGCTTGGTGATGCAGGCACAGTGTACATCGTCGTTTTTCTCGTTTTTCGGGGTCGAGGTCGATGGCAATGGCGGGGTACCGAGTCCGGATGTGCTCAGGCTGTATTCACCCTTCACCAGCCGCTCCTCCATCATCCGTACCTATGAGGAAAAATAAAAAAAAAAAAAAAAAAACAAAATCCAAATATCACATCCATTTTTCTTCATTGCAATGCTAATGCAATCGTTTCTGATATGATTCTATTCAATTTAGAATTGCTAAATCTTTGGATCTATCTACATTTCAAATAGAACTGATCATCGAGCATGATTAAAATATATTTTGAAAGTAAATAGAAAAAAAAATATCTGCATTATTCCATATAAATATATCGTTGGCAAAAATATGTGTCAGAAAAAAAAATTATATTTCGCCTAACAATTTTGCTGAAAGACCTGATTTTTCATTTTGTTTTTAATTGCTCCATTTCAAATTTAAATGAAATAACTATTTTGCAAAATTTTCCATAATATCAGTTATTTCGTATGTACCGATATACGTCTGTGTACATCACCAAACGGCTTGTGTATAACGTATTACATAGTAAAACGTGCGCGTAACGAGAGTACTCGAGAAGCTGATAGAATGGAAAATTAACATTGGGGGACCCCTAGCTCGGTATCTTTGTTGCGTGCTCCAAAACCACCCCCTTCATTCTGCCTCGTGCACATACACGCACATTTGCATATATATATATACATACAGAAAATTATTGGAGCAGCTGTCAAAAATCGATATCGCTTACTGGCACCACGAGTACACTCGTGTATGTAGTACGTGAATCTAGAGAGTTTTTTTTTGTTCTGGCCATACTTCTCATTGGTACATCACGGGGGTGCAGGAGTTAGTATAGCAAAGGCGAGCGAGAGTAGATATTGCGAGCTCTGTCACACAGCGGGGCTTTTTGTTATATCTGTCGCATTCTCCACGAGAAAATCAATACGATACAGGCAAATCCGTGAGGTTTCACCATCGTTGTGTGTGCTATTCTCGTCTCCGATTATAGAATACTCGAGAGGTGGAGACAGCCAGAAAGAGAGAGAGAGAGAGAGAGAGAGAGAGAGACGGAGATAAAGGGGAATGAAGTACTAAAGCATTCATACTCTACACTTGTACTCTATGTACATATACGTTCGATAAATAGGGTATTTTCCGTAGGGAAGAAGAGTCCTCACGGTGGTGCACTGTACGAAGCTCGCCATGACAATCTTTGACTATTGCGAATGGATTTTTTTTTCTAACGATTTTTCCGCTGAATCGATAAATGAATATGAATTTTTATCGTCGATCGATTGCACAATAATAAATGACAAAATTTAACAAACGATATTTTTTTTTTTAAATCGTTTTAATCGTTATGAGTGTGTAGTGAAATGAAAAAAAAAAACAAAAAAATTTTTTAATAATTTGCAAGGGTTTTTCCAACTCTCTCGTCAATCGAAAAAATAAAATAAAATAAAAAGTGAACAGATACAATCATTTTTGTTTTTCCTCGAGAATTTCTCATATTTTTCATCTTTTTTTTTCTCATTTTCTCTGAGGAATTAGCAGATAGAAATACATTCAACGATAAATGGGATCTCGAATTAATTCTTGATAAATTTGCAAATGATTTGTGATTCTTCGCAATTGTTGAAAAATATCGTAAAATAATTTAAAAAAAAATCTCACCGAAACACGAGTTGGCCATGATATTTTTTTTTTTTTTAATTCGTAAATCCTCTTCACGTTTTTTTTTTTTTTTGGTTACACACAATTTGGCAAACAAGAAATCACGAGAATCTCGATCGACGAAGGAGCCTTCATCGCGACGATTTTCACTTGTGCGAGCTTATCGGTGAAAATTACGGGTTATCATCGATTTTTATACACGAGTGGCGAAAGTCGATTAATTGAAAATTATGATAAGGGAATTAAATAATGGAATATTTATATGTGTGTGTGTGTGTGTGTTTGTGAGTGTATATACGTCGCAGGCGAGACGAAACGAGAAATATAACGACGAGAAGGAAGATCGCAAGCGTACGCGCGACGTTCGAGATCAAACTAAACTATCGGGGGTTTCCTGGAGCCTTGGTGAGTCACGTTGGCTCGCCGCCAAACGCTTTTTCCACTGCACAAGGGGGTTGTGATGTGGGTTCTCGAACCACGTCGTGGTGGTTGCACACCGCTGGGGCTATCGAAACTATACCATTGTTATTACTATACGCAAGAAAAATTCCCATCTATTCCCCATGAAAAACGAAGTATAAAACAATTTCTCTCTCTCTCTCTCTCTCTCTCTCTCTCTCTCTAAAATAAGAAAAAATAAAATAAAATAAGAAAAAAAATCTGACAGCTCCAATTTCCGCAAATTTTTGGCTAATGAGCCAAAAGTTTTTTTTAACAAATAGACTTTCAGTTACAATCATGCATTGAATTTGGCAAGAATCAATTGAGGGATTCAGATTGTAAACAATTTGGTGACTAATAAAAAAAATTATCGTTATCGTTTTAAATAACATTGGAAAAATTTGTGCTCGTTATTGCATTGTTATTAAAATCGAATTCAGAAAAAAAAAGGGGCGTGTATATTAAATATTTGCACATTCCTTCCTCATTATTTTATCTCGCTGGCAAAGCTTCCTCCGGATGACGAAGCCAAATTTGGAAAATCCACTTTGCTCATAGAGGGATCTTCGTTAGCGAGACAAAATAATGAGGAAGCAATTTGCAAATTTCTAATTTTCACGTTTTTTTTTTCACGTTTTCACTTGATAATTGATAATTTGTTATTGACAAAGGTCAGCTATAAATTGATTTTTCATAGTCGAATAAAAACGTTATTAAAAAATTAAAATAATAATAACAATAAATTTATCGTAGAACTGGCATAACTTTTACTTTAAAAAGTCTAAAAAAAACTGATCAGAACAACGACAACTCTGGTGTTTGACCAGAAAAAAAAAACACATTGACTGTTTTCCAGCGCCAAGCGACATATATTTTTATCACCAAGAGAGATAGAGAGAGAGAGAGAACAAAAAGAAAAATCGTCAAAGGGTTAATGCTCTCGGTGTAGAATGAAGCTGGAGTCTTGCTCCTCAGGACAAGAGATAGAAAGAGCTCGAAAGGATATCCCATTCGTGAATCATTCTCTGGCACAGTGCCATGAGGTCTCGTCTCTCTCTCTCTCTCTCTCTCTCTCACACACACACACACAATCATTCTGGAAGCTGTGAGATGTCGCGGATACTTTCTCTCGTCTCTGTTCGCGCGATCGCTAAATTTCTATTCATTTCTTGAACGCGCGTGTTGGCCGTGGCCTTTGACGACGAGGAGCTCGGGAGGGAGGGAGGAAAAACGTGTCCGTCGTCTAGCCTCTGCATGTACACACGTTATATAGCATACTACAATAATAATAATAATAATATACATATATAGTGAAAGCAAGAGGGATACATCAGCGGGAAGCTCGAGGATTAGTCACGATTTGGCTACGAGCCAATTTTGTACTTATAAGTATATAAGTATATACCAAAATACATACATGTATTTTAATATATATATATATACTTTTTTTTTTTGCAAACGATATAGCATACAATGCACGCGAGTATAAAGAGATAATATAGGTACAATGACACATCCGATCGATCGAAAGGAAAACCATGCGGTTGCCATCTGTATATATATATATATATATATATATATATTATATACATATGTTAAGTTTAGCGATCACCATATTGGACATTCCGTGTGGAAATAAAACAATTTTTG
Organism: Rhorus exstirpatorius; assembly: GCA_963564615.1. NCBI lineage: Eukaryota > Metazoa > Arthropoda > Insecta > Hymenoptera > Ichneumonidae > Rhorus > Rhorus exstirpatorius. The sequence continues at coordinate 6,943,526 of OY751313.1, forward strand.
ACTAAGGCAATTGTCCTAACAGTCCGGTCGAGATAGGTCTAAAAATCGGTTCACCTGGAAATAATTCGGGGAAGCGATTTTCTTTTTTATATTTGGGGAAGGATCTCGATTTTCGGGAAAATCCCCGCATTGCGTTTGCCACCATCGTGATTTACAGAGTGATTTTTCGTTTTTTCAAATGACTCGCTTTTTTCAACTTTAGAGTGAAAATAATGCGAACCTGTGGAAAATTTCATTTCCCACAAGTTTGGTTCTTACTATTTTTATCCTAGGATCGTTATTCATAGAGGTAGACAGCAAATAGGGGGAAAACTGTGTGTGTGTTTTTTTTTAAATTATCTCGTTTCGTATCAAGTTTATCGTAAAAATGCTAATAGATAATCAGATCGGAAATTTTATTTCCTGCAACTTTGATTATTACCATTTTTAGCCTACGATCGATATTGTCAGACTTTGTCAGAATTTAGGGGTGGACATTTTTTTTATTTTCAATTATCTCGTTTATCGTCAAGTTTATGGTAAAAATGCTAATAAATAATCGAGCAGGGAATTTTATTTCTTGCAACTTTGGTTATTACTATTTTTCCTATTTCCTATTTCCTGTTTCGACTGGATTATAAGTTTTCGAGAATACTGGCTAAAAAAACATAAATTAAGAGCAAGAGAGAGAGAGAGAGAGGCAGCCATGAAGTTTTCCAATTAATGGGAAACGATTTTTGTCCCCAGGAACATTTTTTTCTCGCAGCCACTTAAATTGCCACAATTTTTATTGACACAGATATAACAATTGATGAGTAAACGTTTATTTTTTCGAATGCTCATTCAACGAGATTGAAAGGCTACGAAAATTCATTCTGTTAGACATCGTTTCGTTACATCCCTTATAAATGACCACAAAAAAAAACAAAACAAAACAAAACAAAACAAAACAAAATCGAGCAACGTGCGAGCCTCGGTATAGTCTAAAAGCAAAAAGTAAGCCAATTCTCGCGTTACTGCGGCACAAAAATAGAAATGAAAGGCTCCATATGGCAAAGGGAAAAATCTCGAATGAAAAGCTCAATGAAAGAAAGAAAGAAAAAAAGAAACGACAACAACGGAAGAACGCGCGTTGGACCATGAGGTAAAAGTGTGTGGCGAGTTCTGGGACTACGAGAGTGCGGGCTCTCGTGGACCGATGACAAAGAGAAGAAGGAGATTTGCCACAAACAAAAAACAAAACCGTCGAATTATCAATGTAAGAGCAACGGAGGAATTTTTCCTTTTTTTTTTTTAATAGAAAAAAATAATGTACCTTTCACTGATGGTGTTCCCGGCACTCCATAACTTTTTCATTTCACGTCAATGTGCTCGATGTACAAACTTGAGATTTAAAAAAATACACACACACACACACACACACACGCGCGCGCACACACGAAAATACGGGGCTCGTAAATGCGAGAAAAGTTACACGCAAAAAAGCACACTCGGAATGTTTTTTTTTTTTTTTTTTTTCTTTCAATTGTCTCGCGTTTCAACCCTCATCGTTTCGTGACGCTCGAACGATTCCTCGAGATATAATTCGCGTTTTTTTTTTTCTCGTTTATCCGATAGGAAAATAGCAATGAGAGGGTGCCGCTTTTCTCTGCCATCTTGCGGAACATTATATATATCGTCCGAGCAAAAATCAATGGTCACCCCTTCGAGCCCCTTTGGCACGTTTCGCGAATCCACAGAGGGAAGGGATGTGTGCGATGATGTAACATGCGCGCTACACGCGCGAACAACGTGTGCTACGGGGCTTAATATGCACGGCGTTTTTGTCCATCCCCGTATGAAAGAAAACTCGCGATGGTCTACGAGGATTTTTGCAACCCCCCCCCCCTGTGATCCTCGCACGATCCTGATAAGGCTCGTTGTGACGAAAAAAAAAAAAAAGGGAAAATGATTTTTTTTAATCCGCGAAAACAGTTTCTCGCAAGACCGACCGATGACAAAACGTAACAGACGATTTTCAACCCCCTGCAGTCGTTCAGAGGGTTTTCCACAAAACTACCCTTATAGTGGGGCAAAGACGCTTTAGCCGCGGTCGGTAAATACAGCTCATAACATCCCCCCAAACGAGTCGGCAATGCCATTCACTTTGTTCACGATGGTAATACGTGGGGTTTGGGGAGGTTTTTTGTGCTGTTTGATTATAATCATATTAATGATTTTTTTTATAGAGTACTCATGGAATAATTATTTTTCAGACAAGAAATTTTAATGATAGGTTTATCGTGGCATTCGGCTAATTAACCCCCACACTGGCAAGGACGCATGTATGCGTCCTAAACTGAAGTGGAAATTTCTGGCAAGGACATTTCTGCGTCCAGTGTTAAAAATCGAGGATTCAGGATGGTTCTGGTGCGTGAACGAACGTCTATGAGGGTTTTTTGGGTCGCTAAACACGAATCTGGTGTGAAATTTTCAAAATTCCAAATGACTGATCCAATATGTCTGACCAAAAATGTTGGAAAATCTTAAAATTCGGCGAATTTAGATGTATAATTGATGTTCAGGGATTTTTTTGACTCGCTAAACACGAATTTAGTGTGAAAATTTAAAAATTCAATATGGCTGATCCAATATGGCGACCATAATTTCGAAAATTTTTGAAATCTTTACAGAACTCTCCACTCATAATCCTAAGAACATAAGGGTTGATTTTGGTACTTATGAGGGTAATTTTGAGCAAGTGTAAAATTATGAAAAAATGTCTTAGAACTCTTGCTCCGACTTTTTTTTTCACTGCCAGAAATGTCCACCTAAGGTCTCAGAATCGTCTGCCAGTGAAGAGGTTAATAAGATCGAGCGTGTATTTTTTTTAGGGGTGTGCACTTTCTTTTTTTTTCAAATCGATAAACAATCTGAATGATAAAATAAATGGCGAATGAGAAGTATCTTTCATTTTTTGAAAATTAAATCACGTACTTTTTTTTAGACGCATGTATAATGATATTTGGAGATAATTAAACGGTGATTAAAGGGTAACATCGCTCTAGGATTTTGGAAAATGCGATTTTTTTTTGGCTTAAATATTTTAAGGTCATGAAAACAATATCCGGTTGGTCCTATAGTGAAAAAAAAAATTTTAAAGGTTCAATTCTCGATTTTGCTACAGTGCCTCGGAGCGCGCGCTGAGCACGATGAAAACTTGAAGCGCATTTTTCTCAAAACCACTTTTTTTCAAACTGGGAGGACGGATTACTTGATGAATACCGTTGCATGGATCGATTTGAAATTTTGGCGGTGAAACTTTATAATTACGTTCTCCATGGGAGTACGTAGCCGTTTTTTTTTTTAATTTAATGCAAACTTTTTTTTTTATAAACACTTTACTGCTTATTTTTTGGCCAAAAATCGATTAATTTTTTCAAAAGTGCACAATTTCTACGAAATTTGATTAAAAAAAAAACACCCTGCGTAGTCCCATAGGCAATAGTATGCAGATTATAAAATTTTTTCGTTTTTCGTTCCAGGTCTTGTACTTTACGAGAAATTCGTCCTCCCGTGAAGGAGTTAAAAAAAAAAAGGCGATTTAAAAGATTGGCTCTGTCGCCGCCATTTAGCATCAAAATGATGATAAAAAATTATTTTTTCATACTTCAGTATGTTTTAAATAAATTCTCTGAAAACAAATCCTATTCCTTTTTCCATACTCGCAAAATAAATCGTCAAAGTTAGGCCTTTTTTTCGGCCGTTAGAGTGGTGCCCCTTAATCCTTTCGTTGCCTCACCGGGTCAAGTTGACCCGGAGAACGAATGTATTTCTTATGTGACACAAAATATGTGTGTCAACGAAGGGTCAACGATGCGAATTATTATTTGACAAGTATATGGTCGATTCGATCATACGAAAAATTAACGAATGTGATCGGTGACGAGCTGAATTAATGAAAAATTATTTTTCATCAATTTAGCATATAGTGAAACAATTGCAGATGAGGCGACTTTTTTTTTTATCAATACAATGAGTAATAATAAATTCGAACGAATGTGGCGTTGAAACAATTGTCGAATAAAATTGGGGGAGAAAAAAAAATACAGCAATAAATCTAAAGTTACATTTATAGACAGTTGAAATTAATTTTTGAAGGGTTACTCACTTTATCCTCGGCTTCGTCGGCTCTGCCCTCAGCGTCGAGTACGCGCTGCTCGAGTTCCGAGAGCTGAAACAAACGAGGCAAAAAATAAAAAAAATTGAACGACGACAAATTAATTACGACGTTGAACAAACGTTTGTCGTTCGCGTAGATGCACTCGGCTGCGTGTGCTATATAGTCGATGCAACGCGTGTATAATGCACTCTCGCGCGGTCCTGTCTCAGGGCACACAGTGCATCCCAATTGCATAATATATATCGAGTGCTGGCTAACGAAAGGTCGTAATTCGATGGATTTAACGGGTAAAGTGTTATGCCGACCGAGCCCTTGTATTTTATACCAATTCATAGAGATATAGTGTCGCTATAAATGGGAGCAGTGTGCGAAACTCGTAAATAGCGGAGAGGCGAAGCACGCCAGGAAAGCCTGGTGTGTGTGTGTGTGCGTGTGTGTCCATGTTGCACAGGGTGATAAATTAAAACAGTGGTTAATCTATGGGTCGAGTGGAGAGTAAGAGGGGAAGGAGGGGGATCTCCGGCTTCGACTATGCAATTCGCGTGCTCGCGACCTCTGGTGCTTCATGGGTTAACCATGACGTATAATTAGTCGATGAGGTCGGGAATGGCTCGTAGAGAAAAGGGCAGAGAGCGATCGCGCATTTTGCTACCGCAGAGGGGGGACTCGGGGCCTCTCATTTCCCTTCCATATCACATTATCACACATATATATGCGCACAATAATCATGTACGAATTCCTGTAATAGCGAAAATGTAAAATTTACTCATCGAGAGAGTCCTACGAATTCATTGAAATTCTTAATTCGTTCAAAAATTCGTCAATCACCGATATATACTTCATCAATGTCTGAATACTTCGGAATACAATTTTTTCGTTATTTTTTGCAACTTTTCTCCTTTCTCTCTCTCTCTCTTTCTTCTCGTTCTTTACGACTGTTTCTCACGATAATCGCGATAGAGGATCTCGTCAGTGCCGGATCAGTGGTTTTTTTTTTCTCTTCAGCGTCGCGACGACGTCAACGACGACGGCGAAGAAGAGAGGACGCGGAGATGAGGCGCAGAGAAGGTGAAAAAAAAAAAAGCAGAAAGGAGGAAAGCTCGACTGACTGGTTCTCGAGGGTGCTCTCGCTATACATTAGCCGCAAAGGGCTGAGAGGGAAAGGGGAGAGGGGGGATGGAAGCAGGGATCTCTCAAACTGTCATCAGGGCTCGGCAGTGTTGTTTTTTTTTTCCCCTTCTTCTCAGTCGTCTTCTTTTTCGAGACACACACGCGGCGACCGAGACGCGTTATGGAGAGAGGAGAATGAGAGCTGCGACGAGGGAGGAATCAGGGCGAAAAGATTGGGGGATGAAGAGAAGGGAAGAAATAAAAAAAAACATACATATATATATATATATTAGACTGTTTCAAAATAAATCGATAATTTTTTTTTTTGCTTTACACAATCTTAAACTATACTTGGACATCAAAAAATAATTCTCGCGAAAGGAAGGGCCGGTCCTTTAAGATTTAGAGGTGTCTCATCGGACTTTTGTGATTTTTATTTTGTTAATACGTGAATAATTAATTTGCATGGATGGAACAAACGTTTTTCTAGTCCTAAAATGATGAATATATTCCAAACTTATGTATAAATACTGAATATACTAGAAAAAACGATCTTGATGATCGCAGCAACAATTATAGGTCGATATATACGTCGATAAATGCAAAAAAACAAAAAAAAAAAAAAATACAAAAATCATTATTAATAATCTCCTACTTTCCTTTTAAGGTACTTCCTACTTTGTACTTTCTCCTACAATTAAGTAAGAGATAATTAATTACTGATCAATAACGTTTTTAAGAAAATTTTTATAAAAATCGTAATTAATTGTTTTTTAATTTGCTAACATGTTTTCATTTTGTTCAATTAATCATAAAGTCCTGTTTGCTAATAATAATAATTTGTACTCGATTGACAAAGTAGACTAAGAGTTGAATAATAATTAATTTTATTGAGAAAAACGATGTGGGGTTAGAAAACCAGGCGTGCAAAGGTACCCGCGCGCCGATACGACGTGCCGCGCTAGATAAATTAATTTATCTCTACCAGTAAACATAATTTCTCCATTAATAAAAAATACGTTGTTTATGGAAAATTTGACGTAGAATACGATGGTTGTATTATGAAATCGTTAAAATTTGGGGGCCATGGTTAAAAAATTGATTTAAACATTTCAATTGTTTATAACAATATGAAATTTTTAATAAATTTTTTTCAATATATTTTTTTTTCAAAATTCACTCTTTTATCTTCAAAATGAAAAAAAAAGTTTTCTCTAGCTTAAAAATAACCGGAGTTATGAATTTTTGAAAATGAGTCTCCAAGGCACAAATCACGAAAATCTCAAACTTTCAACCCCCTCTATTAAAAAAAAAAAAAAAAAAATCCTCGAACGCGTATCTTTTTTTTTCGACATAGAACCCGTAAAAAAAGTTTCAGCCAAATAAAAAATGTGTCAGTCAGAATGGTGTTCGGTTTGTAAAAGAATTAGTCATTAATGAAATAAAAAAAGACAAAAGTCCGATGAGATACCTCTAAATCTCGAAGGACCGGCCCCTCCTTTCGCGAGGATTATTTTTTTATGTCCAAGTATAGTTTAAGATTGTGTAAAGCAAAAAAAAAATTATCGATTTATTTTGAAACAGTCTAATATATATGGAAAGAACCAAAGAGAGGACAGGAGGATTTTGCCATTACGCGCAGAACTCTACGACTTCTTCCTCTTTTGCCCATCCCTTACTCGGTTTTTTTTTCTTTCGTTCTCACAACGATCTACAATGTGCATGTGAAAAAGATACAAAAAAAGGTCACGCTATCGATTATTGGCTGGACCTACAGATTTCAATAATTAGGAAGAGATTAAGTTCTGATCAAACTCTTTGAAAAAATCATTGAATGGAAAATAAATTCAAAAATGTAAAATTTTCACGATAAAATTTTCTTTTTTTTTTCCCCTTTTTCTCCCTAAGACCCACTCAGGGAATTTCGTTAACGATTACTCGCGATACTCGAGGCTAATTATGCAAGCATTCTCCAATGAATTCGTATATATATGCCTATGGAAAAAGAGAGTTCTGTTCGTTATCGAATCTCGTCGCTGCAGACTCATCTACGATCCCCGAAAGCCTCGCACTCGAGTCATAGAGAGTGAGAGTTACAAGGTGGATGAAAAAAGTGAACATGAATAGGGAGAAAGTGCGACGAGAATCGTGTACGTCTGCCTTGGGAAGAATTCGCGAGGAGGGTGACGCGATAACGAGGCCCCTGCGGCGATTAGACGAAACCCATCAAGTAGAGATTGGTCATAAAAATAATTTTAAAAAATACCATGATCAGCATGATATCTATCCGTCCAATCATTGTGATAATAACTGAGGAACATGGTCAATCCACAGAACTGCCAATCTCTGGGTAAAAGTGTTTATGTATAATTTATAGTCTGTGCGAACATTACAAGCGGAGATTTCAAATCTCGCAATCATATTTGCTCTTTAGTCCAGTCATTCTAGCGAAAAAAAAAAAAAAAAATCATAATGAAATCTTCTACAGAATTGATTTTGCTTTTGAAAAAGGTTCCAGGGGTGTCCCCTGAGTGTAAATTCAAGTTCGCGGAACGCGGGGGGTTCGAGCTTCACAGCCGCCATATTGGAAAACACATTTTATCAAATATATCTCGTGAACCGTGCATCGCACGACAAAAATAGCAAAGACCTTTTTGTAGATAATTAAATTCTCTGCAACTTTCATCCGAAACTTTTTCCTATAAAGTGCATGGTTTTTTATTTACAGGCTGGCAAACTTTACCAAACATCACCATTTTTACTCTTACATCAACCGTTAACTACATATTTAGGAATAACCATGTTTGGAAAAGTTTGCCGCGCTATAAATAAAAAACTATGCACTGTACAGGAAAAAGTTTCCAATAAAAATGGCAGAGAATTTAATTATCTACGAAAAAAGTCTGTATTGTTTTTGTCGTACGATGCACGCTTCACGAGATATTTGATAAAACGTGTTCACCAAAATGGCGGCTGGACCCCCTCGCGTCCCACAAACATGAATTCACACTCGCCTGAAGCTTTTCCAAAGGTCAAATGAATTCTGTATAGAAGATTGCAGAAAAAGTGGCTAGGAATTACTGGACCATACTTGCAGACTTCGTTAGCGTTATCGCACGTACGCGTGACGCGGCACACGTAATAAGACTGACAAAAAAAAAAGAGAATGAAAAACAAAAAATAATAATATGAAGAGGTTGATACGAGACACGTGAGAGAGATCGAGCTCTCGGTATACTTTATTCTCATCTGTTTCGTGATTCTTCATCTCGTATCTGAAATCTATTTATTACACGTTATTCTTTTGAATTCTTTCTGAGAGCGCAGCTTGCCCCTTTAGAGACCATCCACTCTACATTTATCCCATAAAAATAAAACGATAAAAAAATCAAACAGGCCTAACTGAAATGACGTTTAGTCGATTTTTTTACCAGGATTAACGTACTAGAATATATTTTGTCAATATGCGAGGCAAAGTTGTTCTTTTTTTTTTGCCAGTTATCGACGGGAAACAATCTCTCGTCGAGTTCTCCCTCGAATACTCAAAAATTTCATACAGAAATACAAAAAAAAAAGACAATTGACGTTTTTTTTTTCATTTTACAAAAATTCCTGATGCCTGGTGCATGTGTATGCATGGATAACGCCACTCTCGTATTTTTTTCATGTCCGTACATATATATAATATGAATTTATAGAATATATATTCATAGATATGTGCAGGTGTACGTAATGGTGATGATGCTTTGCCGGCTAAGAGAGGACCAAGTGTGTGTGTGTGTGTGTATGCGCGCGTATCTTTGAGTTTCTCTGACATCCTATATTAGCATCTCTCGCGCCCTTCTGGGTTACGCCCGGCAGCTCGTACATTAATTACGAGAGACGAGTAATAGCTGCCGTGGGAGCGAGAACACTTCAAGACAGAAGAGAGAGAGAGAGAGAGAGAGAGAGAGAGAGAGAGAGAGAGAGAGAGAGAGAGAGAGAGAGAGAGAGAGAGAGAGAGAGAGAGAGAGAGAGAGAGAGAGCCTATATCATGTGCAGAACTCACACGTGGATACGACCTAACCGGAAATGAGTGGAATGGAGCGCATCAGAACGGGCGCGCGGAAAACCTTCTTCCTCTTATTTCGTACAGGCGCACAAGTTTGACGAAAGTTTGCGACGTCTTATACCCCGAGAGTGCCCAATACTCTGCCACTCAATTCCAATTAGCGAAATTCTTTTGAGCAAAATTCATGTACCCGTACAGTAAAAAAAGAAAAATTCGTAATTGTAAATTTACGTTGAAATTAGTTAGCTTTTGTATCGCATCCACGATGAGTGAGATGAAAAAAAAAAAAACATTCAATAAACGATTGAATTACAGTAATAACTGAATAATTGAGTGATCACAAATGCTGTCGTATGAATTATTGGAATTTGAAGAGTCGTGGAACAATTCGCAATAAACACTGTTTCGAATAACGATTTTTACTAAACCCTTATAGCCTGTACAAATAATGGATGCGATGGGACGTTCGTTCTCAAGTTTGCTCCCTTCACGAAACAAACGCAGTCGTTATCTTGCCTCGTAATTGCTGCTGAATTTATAAGATATAGAAGAGCAGGCCGAATGGGAGAGAGAGAGCGAAAGAGAGAGAGAGAGAGAGAGAAAGAGAGAGAGAGAGAGAGAGAGAGAGAGAGAGAGAGAGAGAGAGCCTAGGTCGCACGGTATTAAGGAGATCCGGAGAGACCAGACTACTAGATAGGATATCGGGGAATGGCACACAAACGACCCTCGCGCGAATCGCGAAATCCTTCAATCTCCGGAGACTTGTACATTAATTATATTCGGGTATTATATATATGAAGGAGACCGAGGCGAATGAGACGAGGCCATAGCGGATACGAAAAGGTCCATTTTGCTATGTGTGTGCGGGGAAGTGATACACACGCGCGGTGTGGGAGCAGAACACGTACGAGGGAGGATAGTCGTCCCCCGGGGGATGAGGAAAAGCTTCGAGGCGAGAACGAAGGACACGGTGGAGTAATGGAGAGACCCTACTGGCCAATAGTTTACGTGTGTATATATACTCGAGCTTAAAGCAAAAGGATCGGCGTGTGAAATCTCCGTCTCTTTACGACTAATTTGAGCTCAATTGGCTATTGTTTTATTTTCCCCATTTTCGAGAACAGCTCGAACATGCGCGGTAAGCGTAATTTAAAATGACCACATATAGTAGATAAAATGATGATTATAAGAGCTTTCAATTGGTTGATTAATCGTAAAATTTTAGTCTCATCCAATTATACTCGTATGCGGTTAATTTTTCGAACGAAAACTGAAATTGATGCGAGCGGGGTAATCATATTTTGAAAAAATATGAATAACTAATTATCACGATTTACGTTGCTCGATATTTCCATCGCTATATGTGAAGCATTCACTTTCAGATTTCGCGTATTATAAATCGTCCGATTCTCGCGCTCGCGGCGTGCCTCGTCGCCATCCCATTCCTTTTATCCTCTATGCTTGTTTTTCGACGCCTCGAAGACATTTTCATTTGCGGATAAAGAGATGGGGAGGCAAGGAAAGGGAAATAAAACCGTTCAGGATGAAATTTTCTCAAGCTCCGAGCGAATATATATATATACCCAACAATGGTACAACACCGCGACTATATATAGGTAAACATTTTCGTTCACTCTATTTTTTCTCATTGTTTTCTTCGCGAGTCTTTTTCATCTTCCATTTTCCGAAGGCTTTGCACGACATCGTATACAGAGAGAGAGAAAGAGAGCCAGAGGACTTGCAACGTGTGCGCACCTCATTCGACTCACGTTCTCGCTCTCGCTACAAGTATTCCCATTGTCATCTCGGAATATCGCAGTCCGGGATTGTTACTATTATTGTAATCAACGTTATTCGCGCCATATAAACGCTGACACGCTCCGGATCTTTTCTCGTTTTGCCCGAGAGGGTCAAGTGTATATATATAGAGAGACAATTGCACACCGAATGTAAGTTCCTTCGGGCTTTTCTCCGTTCTTTTTCTTTTCAAGTTTTTAGGGAGGGCGGAGAGTGTTAATAAAAGCTCAAAATTTTCATGAAATTTTGCGGGATCAAACTTCAATGCTCAGCTTGAAGATGATAAGAAAAAATAAAAACTGACTGTGGTGATTTAGATCAATATTCATATCAGGCCGTTTTAGTGCACGCCGATCAAAGTCAACACTCGAAAATTGAGAATGGATTGAAAAAAAAAAAAAATCTGCAAACTATCTAATCAAACTACCGATCGTGAGAACAATCGATAAGCAGATTTTTTTTTTTTTTCGGAAGTCAGAGAGACGGAAATATACAAGTCGAGAGGTAACGAACGAGTTCGCACACTCTCTCATTGACGTTGAAGTCTTGAATAAATATTTGAAAAGACGTAAGAGAGCGTGTGGGAGAGAAGTGAGAAAAGCGAGAGAATCAGGCGCTTTAACGATTTCAGGAAAGTTCGAACGTCTCAGGCGGCTCTGGCAGGTTGGTTAGCTACACTCGAGTGTGTTTGTCGAGTGTCTGGTGGTGGGCCATGTACACGTCTGTATGTATATACACATAGAAATATCGTTGAGTAGGCGTTAGAAGGGTTTTAGGAAGTCTCCTTCATGTTGTTCTTAGTGTCTAATTGTTAATTCAGGATAGTATAGCTGGTAGTATAGCTAACATACATGGGACATTCCATGTCAAATTAATGGCCCATAATTCAACAGCAATTCGGGGCTCGTCTCAATTAATTTAGTATTAAAAAAATTAATTGATTCGTTAGATACATTGATCAAGATTCAATCGATAGGATAAATAAATCAATAAAACTTAAGGATGTGCCTTTGTTTATTCGCGGGACGAGTCGTCCAAGAGTTAATTATAAGTTTTTGAAATATTAAAGTTTCTGTTGCAAAAAATGTAATATTCACGTTTTCCGAGCTTCAGCTCCAAACGCTGTCCGAACTATTCAAGATAGAGAAAATGGCACGGGAACAATTTTGTAGAGAATTAAATTTTCTATAAAAAAGTCTGCGATGGAATTTATGAAAAGTTAATAGCGGATGAGTGAGAGGTGTCCGAAGTGGCGTAACGAGAAAGTGTGATTTTTGTGAAATCGCAGAACAGCCGACCCATTAGTTGTTAAATTACATATCACCGCGTTATAGCGTTGAATTAAAAATTCATGAAAATTCATACGTCAAATGGACACAACGAGAAAGCCATTACCGCCTAAAAAACTTTACTTATAACTCTATTCAAATAAAGCCACCTACTTGAAGTGGTTATTTTTCAAATTTATTTTTACAACTTTGGACGCCTCCCACGCCTAAATTATTAGCTTTAGGTATTATGCCACCGGGGACTTTTTTGTGGAGAATTTAGTTATCTAGAAAATGATTTATAAGCAATTTTACTCTATTACGTAGAGTTTGAGCAGTGTTTCGAGTTGAAGCACAAAAAGTGTCAAATTTTCATTGTTTCTATTTTTCCCTTGCCAAAATGTAGAGAGGGATAATAATGCACGTTTTATGAGTTATTATTTATGCCATTTACTATGAAAAGACGCCAAAAAAATTCAAGGATTTTATTCTGAAAAAAAGAAGACCAATTCGACAAGTTGAGTTTGGCAACGTCAAACTCAATGTAACTAAATGTAACATATATTTTAAATATTGTTAAATAAAGTTTTTTCAAACATTTAATATCTCGAAAATGAGGCTCCTATAATCTCATAGAATCTTTGCACTCACATTTTAGGGATAAACACTGATAGGCTGTAAAAATTTCAAGTTGATGACACTGCATGCATCGATATATAACAGAGGAACATCGTTAAAGCACCTATTCAAGATGATAATCACTTTACTGTTGATTCCAATGCGAAGCAGGTGTATTAATTGAATTTTTCTATCAAGTAGATGAACTACACGAATCAAGCGAGGAGTGCAGTTCATTATTTTTTTTTTTGTACACTTCCGTCACGGAAATACCGGCCGCAAGAGCTTCGGGTGCGTGCTAGAGTCAACAGCAGGAAAAAATTATAGAGCTTTTATTAGCGCTCTGCATTCCCCAACGAGAGCCCCATCTCTCCCTTTCATTACCGCTCCCTCTTGGTTTCATCGCGAGAGTTCGTAGCCCTTTTTTTCCTTGTCACATTGGGCTCCCGTGCAATGGGGAAAAAAAAAAAAAGCAACGAGGATCAAGGAAAAAAGCTCCGCAAGGCGGTGGACAGAGATAATAAGAAGACGGAGAGACGGAAGAGTGAAAGAAAAGAAAAAAAAAAAGGAACGAGGGACTATGAGAGAGGTTCGCCGCGTTTTTTTGTCTCTCGTATAATACACACGAAATGGGTTAAATAACTCCGGTGTAATAACACCAGGTGTATTTTAATTTCGGTAGGGATCCTGCCGACACAGCGAAGAGGATATCCGAGCTATGCGTTTAATTAATATAGACGCGGTATATATATATATAGAATGGCTGAGAGCATATAATACGAGATATGGGTTCGGCCCCATCGTATTTTCTCGCATATATATATATTTGCGTCTAATGTACAAAAAGAAAGATATTTTCACGCCAGGGCTGCACTGCCGGACTGGAAAAGTAGATTTTCATCATTTTTTTTAATAAAAGATTTTCAGTATTCGATAAAAATGGTTGACTGGATATTCCTTATCAACGGGATAAATAAAATAATTTCAAAGAAAATAATTATGGATGTATAATGATTATGAAAAACGCGATGACACCTTTCTTTTCGACTTCTAAAGAAACACTTTGAATAGCTATCATTTTTTATTATAACGACTTCAAATAATTATACAATTCTATCGTGAGGAACTTTTGCACCGAGTCACATATGGTCCCTGCGCGTGAATTTCGTAATGGCTCATAAACCAAAAGCTCGCGGTAGAAACGTGAACTTGGTTTATAACGCTCTCGCTTTCCTTTTGTCGTTGAATTAATCCTTCCTCCCTCTCCCTCATATAGTGATCTCAAGTCGGTGGTGGGGGGGTTTTTAGGAAACTTGTATAGCCGCGCGCGGTCGCAATGGCGACTGTGCGGCGAGACGTTTTATCACCCTCTGCTCTACGAAGGGCGAAGAATGGAGAGCGAGAGGATGTGGTCAAGCCAAAGTTATGAAATATAGAGGATCAAAGATAGGGGTGAGTTTTTGGTCTCCGCGCTTCTGTCCTGGGGATTCGTGTAAAATCGTGGAAAATCCAAAAACGTGAGCGTATTTGCTCGTTTTCCACGCGACCGGTGCTTATTATACACGAGAAGATCGAGAAAAGAGGTATAGCGGGGAGGAATTGCTTGGCAGCGTTTAACTTCGCGGCTGTAAACGCAAATCTGCGAGTCGGTGCATGTTATAAGATAAAATTCAGGTTTATATCGGACGGTATAGCGTTAAGGACCTCGTACACAAAGCAAAAAGAAACAAAAGACATGGTAAAATGGTAGCTGGCAAACAAAATGGCGTAACCCAAACAACTACGGGTGTTGAATCGTGTTTTTCATGCCTTTTAGTTTTTGCTAGCGAGTTGATGTATATATTGCGATATATATATATTGGTACATAATTAGTACTATGCTTATAATACAAGTACGATAAGTGCACACATTCAACGAATTTCTAGTGTACGACTCTCGTTTTACGCTTGTAAAAGGGTATTCTTGTGTTTCACTGCTCGGAGGGTTTTGGCTCGAAGCTTTTGCCCCCCCGCCTCATCCAACCCCGCGTGAGCGCATTTTGCATACGCCAAGTTGCACGTTATTGCGGCGGGAATATTACTTTCACAAGTGCCCCAAAGCATGGCAATACGTGCGCTCCGCTATATGGTTACCCCAGCGACGAAATTAGTTTCCATTTTTAATTATCTTTATCCGGGAGCTAGGCAGGAGCCAGAAATAAGCGGCAGCTTTCTTTTCTCGCGTTTTTGTTTCACGCGTATTCCCTCTTTTATCCCTTTTTACATTTCTTCCACTATCTCAGGAGTATATTTGCGCGTTTCATGTCTGACTGCCGCAGAGGTTCAGGAGTTTAACGGCCGTGTGTGTTTGATTGTAACTTTTGCAAAATAATTTATTTATTCGCGTATATCGATGTTATATACGGTCAAATGCTTGCCGAATCGCCATTCTTTCTCTCGGTAAATCATTCACAAACTGATGGTATGCACCATCAGCAACATTGGTAACTGAGGAGAAACGGGCAGTCACAAAAGAGGATCTGGCAAAAGAGAGTCAGGTTTACCGAGAAATCGCTTAAGAGAACGGTATAGAGCGCGAGGGAGGAAAATATAGGCGGAGTGTGTGTGTGTGTGGAGTGTTTGGTGAAGACGATGGTTCCGGCGACGAGATAAAGAAAGAAGCTAGTGCCTTGTAAAGCTCGTAACCCAGATGCGCCCCGTGTGTTTTATTGTCCTTTTACGGTCGTCGACGCGGGAGTGCGCGCGGGAATGGAGATGAAAAGGACGAAGATATATACGAAGAGACGCGACGAGGAGGATCGCGGAGGGCTGGTCCCATGGCTCGACGAGCCGCGAGAACATATCCTCATCTTTCCTTTTCTCTCTCGATTCTCTTCACTCCTTTGCACACACTTTCCCGAGAACGAATGATGCGACGATAAAAAAAAAAAGGGCGCAACCGTCATACGTTTTAACGAGCAAAGTGCTTCGCGTTATGCCCTTTGGTTTGCTAAACCCCCTCAGAGTTGCCTATGTCCGAGTATTACGCATAGTGCTACCTCCACTTTGGAACTTTGGTATACGATCAAGCAGCCACAGTTCATCGGGAGCATTTCGTAAAGCCCTGGCGTAAAGTGGATATGATGAACGGAAGTGGCTTGGGCGAGAGAAAGATGCGAGGGAGAGAAGATAAACGGGAATAGCGAGAGAATGCCTTGAAGATAAAACGCATTGTCGATCCCTCCTAACCATCATCCACCCCCCTTGGAGGGCTTTCTCGTATACACGCAATGCGGAAGGAAAGTACCCCAGGCGGCACGACTGAATGGGAGAGAGGATTGTAAAAATCTTCGATTAACATCGAAGATGTTAAAGTTCAATATTTTAGAGATTATCTTTCGGTGGTATAGAGGACACGACATCAAATTTTCAAATTGATACAGAAACGAACTAATAACGATTGAATGGACACGATGATATAGTGCAGTTTTTAGCAATTATAACGAGTTACGTTGCGCGATAATTAATTGGAATTACCTTCTATGACAATGTTTCTCAATTGGGGGGGGGGATTTAGAAGGGATGCATAAGGCACTCTTGCGGTCACTGTAAGCTGCGAGTGGGGTCGGATTATTTTTTTTTTACGACGAGGCGCTATAGCTTTTTATATATAAGGGAGCGAGAGAAGATAGAAGAGGGTACGTGGATTTTGGGCACTAGGGACCTCAGAACTATACTGAAAAACACACACACACACACACACACACACACATGCATATACATAAAAATCTCTGTATATAATAGTAGGTGTGGGTGAAGCGCGATGAGAGCTTAGAAAGGGTCGATAATGCGCATTTGGACCGCAAAAAGCGGCTTACACCTCGGGACCATCGCCAAAAGTGCTTCAAGCTCTTTCTCCCTCTCTTCTTTTCGTGATACAAGAGATGCGAGATAGACATACAGTGATATAAAGAGTACCAGCGCACTCTGCAGTTTTTCAGCGAACGCGAGAATAGACGAGAGCAAGAGTGAACGTGCACAGGCAGTGCGGATAAAGTATCAGACTCCGAATTTCCCACGCTATGAGGTATCATATCCAAAGTCGAAAGTCTTGTTTTCTCTATAGCGATTCTCGTTTTGGATGTGACGTATATACATGTATCGACTGTCGGGGAAAACACAAAAAGGCGTAGCCTGAACGATTTTGCCCGTGTGCTATGGTGCGTGAGTTTCGTTTTCCATGATTTTTATTTTGCATTCTCTTTTGTTTGCTACGAACTCGACATATCCTACGTTTCCTCTTCCTTCATAGAAGATACATGTAAAGAGGATGAGAACGGAAGAGATCGGCTTTTCTCTAGCTCTCAATCTTCCTCTCTTCCATATACAGTCGCTTTTATACAGGTATATCCTATATGATACGCTTTGGCAAATCGATCAGAGCAACAATAGAAAAATACATTCGCATGGGTTGTTCGATACGAAATCGACGTCAATTTTATTGTTAATTCATCATTTTGTCCATTGGTCACCCAGCAAGCGATTAGAGTAGCCAACGATTAAAAAAAAAAAACTTTATGCCTCATGAATGCATTGAAAATTTACAAAATTTTCCATACATTCTTTTTCCCGTATAGTTGATGCCTCATAATTTGAAGGGTGTACGAGCAAAAAATTATCAGGCCCATTATTCGTCTTGAAATTCATTCAAAGAAATCCACTAAAGACATCGTAAAGAATTATTTGATGCTCTTCGAATCATTTCATCAGAAGTGGATTATTCCGGGGGGGGAAAAAAAAAACTCGGCAATGGGGTGAGCGGTATAAAAAAAAATAAAATTGTCAAGGGCTACTGATATGAACTTGGGATGAAACACCCTGTGGATTTTTTTTATCTCCAGACAGAGGAGAATCAGTCTCAGGGATTTTTCTCGATGGATAGCGCGCTGTGTTATATCGAGCTCCGTACGAAAGAAACATATAAAGAGAGACGGTTTACGTGGAGTGTAGAATTGAGGGTACGTAGGACTGTGACGTACGTATACAGATATAAAGAAGGCAGAGAAAAGGGAGGAAGCTGAGCTTTCGCTTTGTCTGCCTGTACACATATATATAGCGCGTTAGTTGATCGTCATATTTATTTCTATTTTTCTTCCTCCCGTGTATCCCATATAACTTCCTCGAGAGACGGAACACGAAAGAGTCTTCTCGTCGTTGCAGAGGAGTTATTGGTGCCCGCATAGCTTTCGATCTGGTTTTTTTTTTGTACCCCTTCCTATACCTTTCCACCCCCTTTTTTCCATCCCCCTCCGTGTCCTGAATATCCGAGGGACGCTTTTTTACTCTCCTCCGAGAGCCCTCTCTTTTTCATCCAAAACTTCTCGCGGGCATCGATGCCATCGAGGAGCTATGTATGCAATATAACGGATTCTCTTATACGTTATATCGATGGTCGAAAGCTCGCGCTCGCGGGAAGCGCGAAAAAACCGGTGAAATATCATCGCGATTTTCCGACATTGCGTAGCCGTCAGTTTGCCCCAAAGTGCTCGCGAATGGTGGCAATTTTTTTTCACGCCCCGAAACTGCTATAAACGGGGTTGCGAGAGCCGAAATGCCCGATCCGGCCAGAGAGAGAGAGAGAGGGCGATATACATTTATATACGTTATATATCTTTCGTTCCTGGATAGTTGGTCAAGAATCGAACGAAAAACGAACTTGGTCTTAATTAAGGTGGCTTATCAGTGAATTAAAAAACCGGCGATACGTATGAAACTTCGGGAGATGAATGAAGAAGATGCAATGAACGCTCTCTCAAAATTTCAGGGTATGTTGCCAGGCAAATTATTGCGAACGAGTAATTTAAAATTACCTAATTTAGCATGGGTCTTATGGCAGTTGATTCCATTTTCACCGGAAGTGACATGATACCTTTTGATAAAGACGAGAGTTCTTATTCAAATTTTGAGTATTGAAAGATGAAATCGTGAACTTTCCAATGGTATTTAAAAAATTGTGTCTTGCCAGGGATTTTCCCGAGAAATTTAATCGCGAAAGTCATCGTGTGTGCAAATCTCGGATACAATATATATGTCTGTCATTCTGCACGCGAGGAAACATATGAATATCAGCTATCGTTTTTGACTTGATCGCTCTGACAGCGTTAAATACTTTTGTCAGTTGAGACTTTATTTATATTATTTATAATAAATTATGAATAAAATATCACGGGAAACGTCATCGAAATTCATAAATTTTATTTAGACAGAGTATTTAGAAAATATTATGATAGGTTTATGATTTTTTTTCACGTCACGATTTTTGACTAGTGTTGTCACTGATGGGCCGCCTTAAATTCGCGTCGTCGAACGTTATATAAACTAAATAGGATTGACCGAGAATCGAAAGCGCATTAAATTAGCATTTTTTCGTGTCAGGTTGATATATTGTTCTTTTTTTTTTCTAATATACTTTGAAGAACACTCATTTTGCAATGGATATTTTACGGGTGTGCTTGCGGGAGGAGAAATTATAACGCGAAATGAGCTTCTCGTTTTTGTGTAATATACTTTATGTATATGAATCATATTTGACGCGCCGAGTCGCTGCTGCGTCTCTTGGATATGTAAAACATATATTTTATCTCATGAGCTGTGAAAGAAAAGGAAAAGAGAATGGAGGATATAGGGCCGAAGCGGGGAATGAAAAATGGGGATAGACGACGCTGACGAGCCAAGACAAATTTTATCGTCATCGTGCGTCCCATCAGTCGGGATATAATATTATCTTTTATATATTACGAGACACTATTCCTACTGTGGTATACGCTCGAGCCAGAAATTTCATCAAATTATGTCGCGAAGGGGGCGAGATAGAGGGTGAAGGGCGCCATGGCATACGATCTCCTGAAAATGAATTATTATTTCTTCACCAGAAGAAATAATTTCCGTTTTTTTTTTTCATTGTACGAAACGGTAATGACAAAATGAAAGTACGAATAATGAACTCAATGATAGTTAGATATTTATTATCGCATTTTTCAATCCTCGGGCGATAATGGATAATGGGGTGGGTTTTTATCGCTTCACTAATTGATTAAAATTTTGTTCTCTACGAAAAAAAAAAAATAGATTTTTTTTTTAATTAAAATTGCACCGAACGAAGAGACCGCGCGAAAAGTGCGAGCGTTTGATGAAAAATTGTCAAAGAGCCAAAACACTTTGTCGCTCGAGGCCGCGGCGAGTGGTACATTAAAGCTGCGCATTTAACGATCCGCTATATACGTGTGCAGATGTGACTCAGAGAGAAAAATCAGTACACAGCTCGAATCTCTCTCTCTCGACTTCGTGAATTAGCGAGGGACCAGCCCTTTGCAGTTTTTCCGTAGCAACAGAAGAGAATTGTAACTATATGCACATGCAGTGAAAAGAGTAATTTCGCGAAAAGGAAAAATTCGTATTGACAAAACGAAGAAATTTGTCGAATGTTACAAAAAAATTTTGGTCAATTCGACGCACGAGGTGTTGGTCGAAATTCACAAATCTTCATTACCGCGTACGGTGACTTTTTGTTTTTCGTCGCGAGCAGCCTCGCGCAGGAAAAGGAAACGAGTGCGAGACTAACGCGGAAGTTGAGAGGATAAAGTCTTCCCCGTTGATGTCCCCAATGATTCATATGAATCTAACGTGGAATATAACTGGCATCACCTACTTCTCGCGCTCTGCATGTGCATATTATATACACATATCCACATTATACAGGATGTCCAATCCCAGTCTGGACAGACGTATTTCGGTCAAGCGTACAACGGAAACGAGCTACTACTCCCGTGGGTAATATTATAGGCCTATACGTCGAGTGAGTTACGACTCGTGCTCTCTTCTTGTCTTTTCATACGCGAAAAAAAAATTAAACAAAAAAAAAAAAAACAAATTACCGAAATAGATGAAATATGACTTAAATGGAGCCTTTGGTCATTACATACTTTTTTTTTTTGATATAATGATGAAGTCGAATGAATGGGGGGAAAAAAAACTAAAGTGGATATAACAGTCATATGAATATATTATAGAAAATTCCTTCTTGTTCCTTTGCAATTCATGAATTCGTGAATTAAAACGGAAAGTTTCTCGATTATGATTCGAATAGACGTTTGCGCGAATTGATCTTTCGTTTATCCGATGCGAATCCAGAGTGGAGAAAGGCGGAAAAAATGTATATGAGCAGAAGAGACGAAGGCAAGTATAGTGATCGAAAGATTTTTTCGTGTAAATCGACTTATTAGCTGGCCTGGTGATTCTGTGCAATGGCCCAACGACATTGTATCCATATTGTATACATACAGGCCCCTGACATGTTAGGTGTGTGGTGGAAAAACTTTAGAACTGACGGAAGAATAGTGAGAGAGCGGCAGTAAAACGTTTAAGCTCGTATACCGTATATAAAGAGGACCTTTGAGAGAGCTTTGGTCCTTCACTCTTTGCCCTGCCACCTTCTTTCTCGCTCCTCGTCGTGTAAAATAATAGTAGTGCATATGTATGTATGTATAATAGACATCTTTTGGCACGATATAAACGTTTATACTCGCTGTTATATTCACTCGTTGCGTATAACACAGAGTGCGATACGATAGTTAATGCGCACGTGTGTAGGATTATAAATTACAATCGTGTGGGGGGAATATCGCGTGTAACTCTCTGCGTGTCGTGAAAGAAGGGAGATGGAGAGTCGCGAGACATATATACACGTCCCTTGACGATATGTATGGGGCGTTCTATTTAAAAAAAAAACGGGTGAGTTGGCGTTGGAACTCACGAAATTTGATGTGTAAACATTTGAGCTCGCGTCAGTTTGGTGTGGGAAAATTGAGGTCGTGCATTGGTTAAGGAGGTACGACTAGTTCTTTGGAGTCAAAAAAAAGTCTAAATTCATTTTACCCACAGCTGTTCTGATTTATGTTTATTTGCATTGATTATTCATATTATCGATTATAATGTGAAAAATTTTGTGGTAAATGATTAATTTATTGCGCATGAACTAATAAAAACTGAAAAATTAGATTGTCAACGACTCGATAGTAGTCTCCATCATAATAATAATGACATGTCTACCACAAAAACGGACTAAAAAACATTTTAAAAAATCAGCCGAAAACCTATTAAAATAGACTTGAATTACCTCAGTGGAATTAATACGATCGGCAGAATGATAATTATACATATAATTGATACGTGATAAATAATAAAACTCCATAAATAACATGATGGAATTTGAAGTAAACACTTGGCAACGTCGCATTGGCGATGCTATAAGTTGGTATACGTGACCAACGAAGATGACTCTATCCTCGTTGCTAACATCAAAACAAAGCTAGGTTATGTTTGCCGAAACCCATCAGCTGTTACTCGCGACGTTGCTAAGTCTGTGGGTGCTATTTGATCGTTCTGACCACTTACAACCGGAAATTGAAACTTTTTTATGATGTAGTGCCAGAACTACACGGTGAAGAGTAATTTTTCAATTTTTTACAATATCTATTATATCTAATCTATCAAGTTTCAGTTTTTCAACGGGTGTAGTTGGATACGTGAGCAGCAAAACCGTGATCACAGCACTTCCGGTTAACCGTCTCCATAAGACGACGTGCTTTAGTAACTCAAACTGCTCGACTTTGCAATTTTATTACGAATAAACTAAACGGTCAATATAGCTCAAATTTTGGCAATAGGCGCATAAAGTATTCGGCAAAAACATATAAAAATTTCAAGTCCGTCAGTTGGATTCTTCATACTAGTCGTACCTCCTTAATCTTAGCCCGTACCATCAGCTATCAGCTGTCGAAACACACACATTCACGGGCTCTCACACGGACCACGGTGCGCGCTGTACGCTGCTCACGCCTGCGCGGCGCCGATGTCCTATACATATATAGAAGTGTTGGTTAGCCCCCACCGTGTGGCGCTCTCACACACACCTTCACGCGCTCACATAGACACGGATCTTACGCTGACGGTCGAAGTTTTACATCTGACGCTCGAAGTCCCAGCTAGCCCCTACCGTAGACCGAGCGCTAAGATGTTTACACATCAAAAATCATTGAAGTTTCGAAACATCATGGAAAAGTACATTTCTGTAATATTTTCCTTTCGTACGAACCTTTTCCAGCAAAGAATATCGAGAGATTGATGCGTGTTTTTAATACTTTTCTACCTTCGGAGAATCACTCTTATCGATGAACATAAGTGACGGATGTATATATACATTTTTTTTAAATTATTTAATCGGGGACAGTGAGGATACATTTTTTTAAAGTTAGTACAGTCTATGCATGAGGGCGAAGAATTGAAAAGAAGTAGGGATCGAACAAAAAATGGTGAGGGTCGAATGATCGATTTGGGATGGAGTACTTCATATACATAGGGCATATGTGTGTGTGTGTGTGTGTATGTATAGGTCGTACTGAGTGCATGGACGAGCGCGAGATGATGCTGCACACTCTCGGTGTGGGAGGTACTCTAAGTGGTCCATTCAGGGAACGAGAGAGAGAGAGAGAGAGAGAGAGAGAGAGAGAAAGAAAGAGGAGCAGCCCCGCGGAATACATTACAGGAAGTAGCAGTTAAAAAGCCCTCCTTCATCGCGTACCCAATTCTTACAAAGTACTCCACATTACGTGCCATGCATTAATTATCCTCATTTGTATTTGCCTTCGTTACAATTTCTGACAAATTAATTTATAGTTATCATTAATCCATCCCAGGAGTATTTAATTTGATCTCGTATGCACATATATTTTTATTTATTTATTCAAAGCCAGAATATACAATGTTGAATATGAGAAATATATTCGATAATTATATCCGATAAAAGTGATCAAACACCTGTTCATAGGTCCGGCGTGGAAAGAACTTAAAAAAAAATAAATTGCTAAATAAATAGTGAAAAAAAAAGAAAAGTCATTATTTCCTCATATCAATAAGCCAATTTCCCAGTTTCTATTTTATAGTATTTTTCCTGAAGTTCAATGATTTCAGATCATTATCAAGCTTATCGAAGTAGACCATCGCTGTTATAAAACTACTTCTGTGATAAATATCGTTTTTAACATTAGGAAGAATTAAGCTTTCGTTTCTTGTACTGCTGCTTGAGCTATCGTAGTTTCATTTAAATTTTTCATAGTAACATAGTAACGGTTGTATAATAATGGAGTTTTCAAAACTCAAAGGTCTTTTCAACTCAGAGTTTTTAAGCACTATTGCCAGTAGCCTGTTTAGTAATCTTTGTAAAAGTCCAATGACTTTTTGTATATGCTCCTCCCCAAGCAACTATCCCATATAAAGCCACACTATGGAACAAAGCATAATAGATAATTTATATGTCTAAATAGAACAGTATCCTGTAAATATTTATAAATAATTATAGATTGCCATCTGAGATGGGAATGTCATTTAAAAGCAATTATAAAAAATTAATAGAAGATATCTAGTTTTTTTTATAATTGCTTGTATATGACATTCTTATCTCAGATAAGAATCTGGCAATCTATAATTATTCCTAAATATTTACAGGATACTGTTCTATTTGTAGATATATTATTTATGTTAATTTCGATATTATTATAGGGACACTGTCCTTGTATGCACCAAAAGTCATGAAGACTGTTTTATTAATATACAATGAGAGTGCATCATTGGCTAACCAAATTGCAACCTCTCAAATAAGAGGAAACCTCAATTTGGACCTCCCGAGCATGTGACAACGGTATCATCTGCATAGGCTATTATATCAGTGCTCGGTATAATTTGGAGCATATAATTTATGTAAATAATGAACAATAATGGACCAAGTATTGTTCCTTGAGGAACACCGGTAGTTAGTATCCAAACATCACTGAGTGCATAATTTACTTTAACGTTTTGTTCACCATTATAGTTATATAACTATGAATAAGTTTTTGAGCACTTCCTCTGATCCCATGGAATTTTATCTTTCCAAGTAGCTTTTCATGATTAATATAGCATCGAAAGCTTTTGCTAAATCCAAAAACTCAACGATTGTATGGGCTTGGAATCATTAATGTTCTTATAAATTTTGTCTAATAGTTGGTCTACTGAATCATTAGTTACAATGTTTTTTCTCAAGCCAAATAGACTCGCAGACAAGATATTACATTGAAATTCAATAGTCCAGTACATAGAATTTTTTGAAATACTTTTGCCAAGTTAAATTTTTTAATTTAATGAGAATCGTTTTGAATAGTAAATATGTGATATTTTTTCACAAAATAGGATATTCCGTATCATTGAAGTTTCACGTTAGTATTTTCGTTTATTTTTACGTAGCAGGACGCGAATAAAAAAAAAAAAAAAAAGATCTCTATGCACGTTACGTGATTATCGTTGTATAATTATTTTGGTCTTTACGTTATCGTGAATTGCATATAAAGAATCTCATGTGCGTGCGTGTATACTTTGCATATAATTGATCGTACTCTGGTTTGAAATGTATACACGGGATAAAATCTTCTTCATTTCATTCGAAAATTTTGAAAATTCATGAGGAGGGAAAATATTTATCCAACGAGAAATCAGCAAGGGAGAATAATTTATGTTTTTTTTTTTTTTGGTTTATCAGGAATAATTTTTCTTCCGTTGGTATTCTCGTTTGTTTGTTTGCCATTTCACGAAAAAAGAAAGATGATTCTTTTCCTTTACCTTTCGAAGCATCTCCTCGAGGGACTCCATGTCCAGGGCAGAGTTGTTGTTCTCGGTTTGTACGGGCTGAACCATTTGTCAAAAAGTTTCGGGGCCGTCGGAGCACCGCGCAACGCACTCGCGAGATAAATATATTATACAGTATTCGAGTTTATCGATCGTTAACGCGCACGGTTACGTTGCAACGTAACGCAACCCAACACTCAGCTTTTCACGCACTCTGTAATTTCTGTTTTTTTTTTTTTTTTTTTTCAATTTATTCCCGCGACAATTACGATTCAGTTAATAAAATATTATGAAATTATAGTCGCTCGACATGTTGCGGTTTTTCCGAGTATACGAAATCTCAAATCACTCATTCGAGTGTGTATGATCTAAAAAAAAAAAAATCACGAAAATCTTCCTTATGGTGACTCTCTCGTTAACACACTGTCGAGAAAAAGAGGACATGGGAGAAAGAGAGAAAGATAGAATGTCAAGGAGGCTTGGAGGGATTGATTAAGCAAAAAAAAAAAAAAAAAAAAAAAAAACACGATACGATCGCGTGTCTTTCATCGATAAATAAAGAGCTCTCGTAAGCTCACTCGCTTGTACGTATACATCTATACGAAAAATATATAAAGGACAGAGGGAAACGTAAGAGAAGAACGCAAGGAAATGAGAATAAAAGGGAAGAAAAGAAACAAAACAACGAAAAAAAAAAAAACAAAAAAACAAAATTAGGGAGCACCGAAGGAGCAGAGAAATATATATATATATATATATATATATATATATATGGGATGGCTCGAGCTGCCGCTTCGCAAGAGAAGATATATCTCTTATTTTAACAGGGACTATTTTAACCGAGGAGGGGTATAAATTACGCGTCGCCTGAGACCGGACGATTCGTCTTTTTGTGGCGATGTGCGAGGAGCTTTCCGCCTTTTCGTCGACGCATATTGACTATATTATGCTCTCATTACTATACATGTGATATTTCACGAGAATTCGTCTGATCGTTGGATAACATTTTTTTGGAGTTTGCTAATTTTTTGAACGGTATCTTCAAAAAAAAAAAAAAAGAAAAGGAAACTAAAAGTATCGACTATTTTTGCTTTTTTTGTTGTCTATTAGCTGCCCATTTTTTTTTCGTTTAAACAGAATAAAATATCAATTTGTATCTAAAATACTTAATTCATGGAAAAATTCCTTTGGACCTGAAGGACCAAGAGAATGTCGGCGCTTCAAGAGCGCGAGTTCGGTAAATGTTTCCGGTAAAGCATATCTCGATCGCCGGAACATTCGATTCGTGTAAAGCGAATCGATCGATCAGGGAATGCTTGTATGCGGTTCGAAAGGATTGACCAAAATCGGGGTTTAGTAGTTTGAAAATGATAAAATCGAGGTTCCTCCCGTATAAATATTTATGTATGGCGTGTCTAGCTCGCTCGAGACAGTACAAACGAGTGTTTGAGAGGGCATCCAAGCGCGATATGCACGAAAGAGAGTGATATAAACTATTTTGGGTGAAGAGTATTTTTAAGCCCGCGTTTAGTCTTTCCCGCTCTCTCTCTCTCTCTCTCTTTCTCTCTCTCTCTCTCTCTCTCATTCGTTGTTTCTTCACGCACTTCTCCGTAGTAAGAGGGCTGATGCTAGAGGATGAGTACAGAAGCGACGAACTCGCGACAGAAAGAGAAATGTCGTTTCCTGTGTGTGGGCTTTGCCGCTTTGAATCACTTTTTCGTGTTATTCTCCAGCGTAGAGAGAGAGAGAGAGAGGGAGAGAGAGAGAGAGAGAGAGAGAGGGAGAGAAGAAGCTTGCAGAGCTTTATATTCCGAAACGAAAGTATTCGAGGTTCTCTAATACACACCTAACCCAAACCCACCTATAACATCTGTCACGATTAGAAAGAAAGAAGAAAAAAAAAAAAACGCTCTCCAACGATCTTCGGTTGCTGGTAAACTAATTGAGAGAGTCACAGAGTTCGAAGAACTCAACGTATAGCACACGACCACTGTGTAGAATACCATTCACGTGGCTCTGACACCAGAAGAATGAAAAAATTCTATTCGAGTGTAAGAAAAAAAGAAAAATGCATTCTATTGGAGTGTAATTTTGTGAAAAACAAATCAAATGCGCCTCGAATTTGATTCTATTTAATCTCAGAAGCAAAATTGATCGAATAAAATACCGGAGTGTTTGGAAAAATAAAGAAAACTTTGTAAATTTGAGATGAAATCAATTTGAAGAGACCCCGAAAGAGGAGTTCATGTACGTCGGGGAATGACGAGTAGAGATGATTCGAGGAGGTCAGACGCGCAATAACTACAAAGACGTGCTTCACGACGACGAAGACTCGCGCGAGAGCGCTAAATTGAACCATTCAAAAGGTTAATCTTGTTTCAGAGCCTTCAGGCATTTTTTTTTTTCCCTCTCATTCATGACGAATTGAGACAGCGAGAGTCTCTGGCAAGATACCACAGGAAGATTCGTGCGTAAATGGAGTATTGCGTAAAGTTGTATTGCATAAATATTATTGCTATTAACAATTGTCATAAAAAATGATACGATGATACCCAAAAGTAACATGACCGAATTAACAACAAACTATGAAAAAGACGTCGAAAATTCTTTTCAAATTCATTTACTCAAGTTCTTCGACGATCGTGTTCTTTTTTCCTTTATATCCTAAAAAAAAAAGAAAACAAAATTCTACCCTATGCTTTTCCGCTTGTCCATGCAAAAGCTAAGGACGAAAGATGCACACGAGAGACGCTCGTTAATGCTCCGCGTGCCAGTGGCGAAACTATAAATCCATCCCCACTCTCTATATTTTTACCCCGGCTCGCTTCCGAGTCCGCACGGGCTCTCGAGACTCTCCTCCGGGATGAAATGCAAATTTTCCTCCAGAGGGGGGTTAGGAAAGTTATTTAATTACCGGGAGGGTTACTAGCCTATCCCGGGGAAGCCAGAGTTGACCGGAGGAGCTTCTATCTCTTGCACGAAAAAAAAAAAACACCATTTGCCATCTAATTCTCTCTCTCTCTCTCTCTCGCTCAAATTTACCCGCTGGCTTGTCTACTTCACTCGCGTAAACGTAAATTGGCCGGGATATCCTGCGGGGGGGGGGGGGGGGGGGAGAAAAATCGACTTTTTGGGTATCTTCGGATCAGCCGTGAAACGAGATTACGAGAAAGGAGGGAAACTCCCATGTATACCTTTATCGGTGAAACTCGTAACGAAGTGCGAAAAGAAAAGAACGAAAAAGAAGAAGAAGAAGAAAGGGGTGAATGGAGAAAGGAAGAGTGTGAGTGAAAAGAACTGACGTCAACAGAAGGGTTGCACCACAGACGACGAGGATATCTTGGCCCAATGCCTTTTCTACTGCAGTCCTATCGTACAAGTATATTAGTTACAGTATATGTTGCAGTGGATATATAATGTACACGTATATACAAGTATACACGTGGAAACAATGGTGAAAGTATATCCGAGTATCGCAATGTACAGAGCGACCGGATAAAATCGTTTGCCAAACGAGATTGGAAAATTACAGTCAACCGAGTTGTGGATAAATTAACCGAGAGTGGAGAAACGTATAAATGGAAACGTGGGATGGAGAACAGAGAAAAAGAAACTTCATAAAAAAAAAAAAAAACCAAACATTGAAATTGGAACGTCGACGGGATATTGCGCGGGAAGATCGAAAACGAAAAAGAAAGTAAAATCGGAGCTTCTCTGTGAGGCATTCACACCGAGAATCTATTCGGATCGATTAATTGAGATTTCACGATTGGAAGCAGCGAGTATGTAGAAAAAAAAAAAATGTCGACATTACATTTTACGATTCTGTCCATTTCTCTTTCTGCGCATTTCGTGTTCAATTTTTTTTTCTTTTTTTTTTTTTTTTAAATTAATTTACATCGCTTTCTGGAATTCGTTTTTCGTTTATTCAGGATCCTCTCTCGTTGGCTATATCCGAGGATGCTTTGACGATCGGAGGGGTCTCGCAAACGTTATCGCACGAGCGAGAGATCGTGAAGTTGGTGGTTCGATCATCAAAGGTTAATTGAAAAAGGGGTGGATTGAGAGCTTTCGACAATCGGACATACCGTACAGAAAATCTCAATAGTCTTCGCGTCCCTCTCTTCTCATCTTTTGTGTCAAAAATTCCCCCCCCCTTTTCCTCGTCTCATTGTACAGGGAATCGCGAGGAAGACCGCGCGTCCACCGAGACTTTTCTCCACTCGGTCGAATGCATTCGATTGGATTATCGGTTTTATATATCTGAACGTATCTATGTATAAAGTACATGGGATATTCGACACGAAGAATTGGAATTTATAGACGAGAGTATTTTTCGCATTCATTCAATTTACGAAAGTTGGCCTGATGAGAGGAAATAAAAAAATTAAAAAAAAAAACAAATTGAGAAAAAAGTTTCTCGAAGCTTTTCAGATGGCTCCTGATAAAAAACCTCAGGCACAAAAATCGGCTAATTTCAAGCGGAATAACTTGTACACGAATTGCCTCGATCAAAGCTATAACCATCGACTCAACAGGGTTCCAATTTCCGATAAAAAAAAAAAAGCTTGTACACAATACCCCTCCACCCTGATTCACTGACTAGGCTTTCGTCACCTCTTTCAATATATTCCGCTCTGAAAACTACGGAGAAACCTGCAGAATCGTTTACAAATGCTCGATCAAGCCTCTCATCCTCTGCCCGGTATTATACACACAACATGGACACCGTTATTATGTCACTCGATTCAATCGCATATACGCGCGAAACAATACCGATATCACACATGTATATATACGGAAAACCATATTATTCTCACGAGCTGCTCACATCTAATTCAATCGTTAAAAACATTTTTCGAACGTTGAATATATTTTCGTTTTTGCCAAGAACTTTCGGAGGTTCGATCGGATGATCAATAATTGTTGATTAAACACGAAAACGTCGCGAGAAGAAAATTAATACAACGTTTATTCGCCTCGGAAATTCAATTCGATCGCACGAGTCGTTTTTTTTTCTTTTACATCGAAATTATTACATTCGCGAGGATTTATGGAGGAATTGACAGGATCAGAAAAAAAAAAATTAAATAAATCGTTAGCCAGCCTCAAAACGTTAGTTCTATCCTGCGGACATTTTGAAAAATGGAAATATCGCGTTGTTGATTATCAATGAAGCGATTGATGGACTGCAGAAGCCGAAGATGAGGAAATATTGTTATTTTGACGAGACGCGAACGTACGTGCGCCTCCGAAGGCTGTGTACGGGACACTGGTGGAGTGTTGTATGTCTCGCGGGGGCAGAGAAATAGAGAGAAAGAGAGAGAGAGAGAGAGAGGCGCGAGCGACCGATAACCAAGTGGTGGAGGACCACAGAAAGAGCGAAAGAGAGAGAGGAGAGAGAAAGACTTCCCGCAACGTTACGAGAGATGAGGCGAACACGTTGCGCGCAAGTCTCAAACAAAAATACGCGCCTCATTGCACGCGCTCGCGCACGAAACACACGAGGAAGAGAGAAAGAATAAATACGGGAATGGAGAAAAGGAATCCAACGGCACGCGTCTGTCCCACCATATCGCCGCTCTCGTTTTAACGGGAGAACACGCTTCCCTTTCTCCGGGATGTCTGACCAAACACTGCATTTACTACTTTCCACTGATAGCTGCTTCGCACAGGAATGGCGCAATAGCCATTGCACGAAATGGCAATCGCGAGAAGGTTTTATGCTTTGTGAATAAACGAGAATGTCCGCGGGGAGCACCGTGACAATTGGCCTGACCAAAAACTGGGTTTTACTACTTGCTAGGAGAACAAGTTATAAAAACGTCGTACAGCTTGAAATTTTTAGGATAAAGAATATAATCGATGAATCAGTAATGACAGTTGCGATATAGTAACATTAATAATGACAGCACAATTCTCGAAATACGCTTGAATTGTACGAAATTAAATTCAATGGAATTAGGAAAATTCGAGAGCTGATAATCACTGCATTGTTAAACTGGTGACTGGTTGAAAAAAAAAATGTCTATATGAAGGGATGCGCATAAAAAAAAGTATTATAATTAAATGAACATATATAGGGGTGGATTCATCTACACCATTTTAACTTTTATAATTGATTTTATAACGGAAGCATGACAGTTAAAAATTTCACTGACAGTCGTGTCGTTTAAACTTCTATCGCACAAAAGATGCATGTGAAAAATCATCTCGGTGTATTAAAACTTTGTGCAACTTGAAAAATATCCCTGAAAGTTTCGCAAAAAGTCTGACAAGACGATAAGGGCTCCTCGTTGGCAGCTCAAGTTATAGAACGAGCATACTCATCTTCCTCCGTGCGCGATAAACTAGTAGCAATACGGAGACTATCGGGACTGCCTGACCGAACACTGCTTTAACTACTTAAATTCACGCGCGAACTCTCCCGTTGCACTTTGCTGTGGCATTGTTGTACAATGTCGGTAATCGAAGTACGAGCGTAGACGATGTAGAGCAAACAAAAAGGAAGAGAGAGAGAGAGAGAGAGAGAGAGAGAGAGAGAAAGAGAAAGAGAGAGAGAGAATGAGAGAGGGTGAGAAATGGCGAGTAGAGTGTTGAAACTTGTGGTGGAGAGGAAGGACGTTCTGCTCGTATCTCGATCAGCCACGTCGTCCGTTCGCTGCAGCACCTTCAACAGTTACTACTGAACTGTCTGTACACTGTACCACATCCAACTCGGTTGAGAGATTGAGAGATAGACGACGACATGGACTCACATACGAATGTATACATGTATGTACATGTTAGTTACGCCATTCTGTTTACTAGCTATCGATATGTACATATAGATATATGTACTCACAAGAGATACAACTCTCCTGACACGTCGAATGGGCCTTTCAGAGAACACAGACACACACGCACTCACACACACGCTTCATCGCTATATGTACTACCTCGCTGATGTTGCTTTTCGAGCTCACCCCCGATACGCTATAGACTCCTTCAAAAGACCCACCACTATCCTTACGAGTATATATATGATTCTCTCGAATAGTCGAGATATATAGATACAGAGTGTGTCTGGTTCTGTCTTCCATTTCAGGACATTTCACCAACCAGGACCATACTACAGATACGAGAGAGAGAGAGAGAGAGAGAGAGAGAGAGAGAGAGAGAGAGATAGAGAGAGCTCAGTCAACGTTATGAGTTTAGTTTCGCAAGTGTCATATCCCGCGGGCAACCAAGCGAGCTTGACAGAAACGAGATTGTGTGTTGTGGCAAAGTGACTACGAGGGGTGCAATACCAAATTTTTCCTTTCTTTTCTCTGTTTTTATATCTATACATCTTACGAGAAACTAAGAAACTTGGCCTGTGAGATGAATCAATGAATTGAATGATATCAATTTCATTGTATCGAATAATAATTTGCAAAATGTGAAATATTCGAAGGGAGGAAAGTGGCGATGATTTCGTGAAAATTTAAGCGGTGAAGCTCGATGGCTGGGGTCCTTTGCTGAATCCCAAAAGCCGAAAGTGAACGTTCAATAACCGTATACATATATGTATATGCTCTATAACAATTTAGCTTTGGAGCCTTTCATTCTCTCTCTCTCTCTTTCCGTCTCCCAGGGTGATCAATTAATTGGACTGGTTAATTAACCTGCAGCACCGCGAACGCTATACGGTAGCAGGAGCACCAGAGCGGTTTTATTAGGCTATAGGGGTGCAGTTGCTCGTTGCATGCAGCAGCAGCCAAGCTGAAGGGGGTTGAAACCAGCAAAAGAGTATGAGGAGGAGGGAGGTTTTGCCGGGGGTTTATATATGCCGGGAATTTTAGCGAAATTCCTACGAGGGCGAACTCGGTCGCGCGGACGGAATTTCGAGTGTTACTATACGCGATATCGATATGTATATATCTACACTACACGATATATATATAATCTACACGATATATATATACACTGTAACGTCGTTCTACCCAGGCTGGAGGGTGCACTATATATATAATTACGAGCGATAAATTATTCGCCGTTTTTTTTTTTTTTTCAATCCACCAGCCACAAGATAATATAAAAAAAAATTGATAATGGGAATTTCAAAAAAAGAAGAAAAAGAAATTAAATATGATCCTTTGAAAAAAAAAGTCTGGATTCTCAATCGCTTATTTCAAGTGTCCTGAGAACAAATTTCGTTCCCTGAAAGTTTGACGAGAGTCTCGAGAGTCCGCCGTCAAAAGTGGCAGAGACGAATCGAGAGACGAAGCGCGTATATCTATACATATATATATATATATATCGCGCCAGGAGGTCGAGAACCCTCGAAAAGTCAGAAACGTAGCAAGGTCGAAATCAATATTTAATTTTGCGTATTTTATTTGAAAAAACTGATAAAATTCGACGGTATAAAGGGAGGAAAAACGTTTTTCCGACTGCTCACGTTGGAAATCTTTGAAAAACTCGATAAGAGCTTTGCGCCGTGAAATCTTCGAGAATTTTTAAGGGCGATAGAAAGAACGAAAAGAGGAGAGCGAAGAAAAATAAATGGGGCAGGGTATGGCTATAGATGAACATAGGAAAAAGAAGCGAGAGACCATTTTGTGTGTGTATAGATCGACGATGATAGGAAACAAAAGGCGTAACAATCATCGCTTCATGTGTAAAATATCGTGAGATACGCCATTTTGCTTGCCAGCGATCGATATAATATCGGTATATGAACGCACAGATTCTTCTCGTGTACTCTGAAAAAAAAAAAAAAAAACTCTATTCGCGCCCGTTTATCCTACAAATACTCTCTCGCGAATTCTCTTCTTTTCATCCCCTTTTTTTTTTTATGTCTTTCTCCCTCTCGATTATACTACGTGAGAGTACGTCGATCCGTGGCAGTTTCGAACGTGCCACAGGATAGTCGCGCTTTTACCGAACGAATTTTCAATACATATATATATATATTTATATACCAAATACTATGCCTCGCTGGAAAGGGCGCGAAAATGGTTACGAATGCTCGTCGACAAAAATTGTCCTTCTTCCCTCTCTCTCCCTTCCTCCTTTTCCACGCCATTCTCTTTTGCTACGTTATACCCGCACGTCATGCACATGAATCGGAGCTTCTCGATCGTTTCTGCAAATTACTCGAGGATTGAACTAAATTTCTTCGTTTTTTCTTTTACTCTCCTTCCGGCATCCAGAGCTTTGCGAGGGTCATTTGGGAAAATTGTGAAAGCATCGTCGTGATAGTTATAACACGAAGGAAGAGATTTTCTTTTCTTTTTCAAGCTTGCCTCTATATATATGATAAATGGCATATTACGTCGATCTCAATTGAAAGTAACTGAGAATGGAATTGGATTAAACGAAATTCAATTGAAATTTAATATCATCAAACACGTGGTATAATTAAAATTCTTTGTGAATTGCGATAGCTGAATGAATTAAGCACAACGATAAGAACTTGCATGAAGTTCTAAATGTGTTACGTATATTTCAATGTGAACAAAAGTTATTCAATTTCAATTGTACTGAGTCGACATTATATAATATACCGATGCGAAAGAGGTGAAAGGGCTGTAGATATAGTATATGCAGAAAGCTTTATAGATATATGTATAGGGAAAAGTTTGAGGAATCGAAAGCCTTGGTATAATATTGAGCGAAGGGAATCCACAAAGCCTCGAAACAGGAAGGATTGAGAGAGGGGATGGTTGTGATGCACACAGCGAGGAGAGCATATATTATAGCGGAGAGATATCAATGCGGCTACTTTCTCACTCTATATATAGGTATAGGACTCTCACTCTAGATATATGATCTCTATTGTCCTATATACACGCGCAGCACACTCAAAGGTGAGGAGACCGAGCTTGAAAAGAAAAGGGCGTAGCTCGCACGACTTTTGATATTGAATCGCGTGGCTTGCGCTCTTTTGTTTGTCGATATAGTCGATATAACGCGTATACATATATACGCATGGCAAAGCCACAAGGCGCTTTTGTTCCCCGTTCGCATTTCCATCTCTCGTTCCTCTCGCCAGTTCTACGCGCGATTCATCAGAATCCCGCTCTCGTCTTGGCTTCAATCCTCAACCAAGAGCGGACTTCTATCTCACGCTGGCGCAATTATTGAGAAAATTAAAAAAAAAAAATATTCAGCATCCCGAGAACGTTTGTCTTCTTTCTCCCGGAGTCTCATTCGCGAGTTCCGCAATGGAGGCACTCGATCGATCGAGCCAAAAGCCTTCTCGCTCTTCCACGTGCGAATTTACGTTCTCTTCTCTCTCTCTCTCTCTCTCTCTCTCTCTCTCTCTCTCTCTCTCTCTCCCCCTCTCGTCCTCGACCTCATTTTTTACTTTGCACCTCTCATAACAAGAGGCACGAGACGATTCATCATCGGCGCGATTACGGTTGTATAGTTATAACGCTGTATTAATTACCCCTTTTGACTGCAAACTTTTGAGGCATTTATGAGAATGAGGATTACGCGTTTAGGAGAGCCACTTTCGAGCTTCATTGGACCCCTTTATTCGTGAACGAGTAAGCTCCGTTTTAGTACATTGGAGGTCCAAATTGGGGACGATTCAACGCTAAGTCCGAGTAAAAGCTCGACCATTTACATAATATACTTGGGACTTCTTTATGGGCAAGGAGTCGTTTCACGAAAAGCGGGACGCGTTTTTTTTTTTTTTGGCTGGAGACATTTTTTCGAAGTCGCTTAGTTCACGAATTATAAGAAAATTGAAAAAGAGACTCAATTAAGTTATGGAATAATTGGTAATTGGTAAATCCATGAGTGATTTTTACAGCTAGAGCCGCACTTTGAAATATTTACCAAATTTAGTTCTTTTTTTTTTTAATTTCGGGCTATATCGCTGTAAAACATTTCAATAATTGTATACCAATCGGAGAAGAAGTGATGTTGGAAAGAACGGATGTCTCGTGACGGAGATCCTCTGTGGTTACGCGATTCGCGCTTTTCCTGAAACACCCTCTATAACTCGACCAACTCTCCTTGGGGAATATAATACCGTACTGATCCTCTCCGTTTCCTCCTTCAAGTCTCAATGTCGCCTTCTAGCTCGTTTGCTTAGCTCACCGAAACTCTCGGAGTTTATTCTCTCTCTCTCTCTCTCTCTCTCTCTCTCTCTCTCTCTCTCACTTTATTTCCTCGTCTCTCTGGCCAAAGACGAATGAGTTTTGAGATCGTGGGAGTTTGAGAGAAACGGTTGTATACACCGCGAGCTAATTTACTCGGGAATTCCTCGCCTCTGTGGTTTCCCAATGACACGCTATTCGTGTCGAGACGTATATAAGCTTAATCCCACTGCTCCCGGGGCACGAGATTAAATCCTATGTGGTTTTGGCGACGTGAGAACAAGATATTAAACTCTCAAAGTATACTACGGAATTCCCTATTAGGAAGAAAATCTATTTTGTTTTTCCAATGCCGCGGTAACGAAGAAGTCAATTTTTGTTTCGGATTGTTAATCTAATTTTTTTTTTTCTTAAATCAAACAACACGAAAAATTCGCAAATCGCGAGACAACAATTAGCAAAGTTGACGAAAATTTTTCGTAAATTTACGAAAAGTGCTGTTCGTTCGAATTTACTATGCTCCAATATTCTTTATAAACACAATATTTGATGAATCTACAGCAAAACTATCATTGAACGGTAGTTTGACACGATAAAATGTTTCAAAAAGTTCGCATACGAGAGAAAAAAAGAGGTTAAAATCTCACTGCTGGACACGCTCGAATAAAATTGGACGATTTCGTTCGAAAAAGCTCTCTCGCTGTCGACGATATAGCGACGATTGTCCGTTTGTTCGTCTGGTCGCGGTTGATTTCATCGAAACGAGCAATTCAAACGCTTGTCACCGCATACCCAGGGCTATTGTATCACAAGGGTCGATATTATTTTCACGCAACTTCGACAACGTATATACGAAAAAGCCAGATAGGCATCGCCGTGCTGATTTCACCGTATTGTTGGTAAAAATTTCGACGAATCGTGAATTATCATGAAACGGAGTCTAAATCCCTCCCCCCGTAGGTTTTATCAACCCGAAATCTCTGATATTGAAGCTTTATACACACCCAGAATTCATGGATATATTTTCTTTCATACGTACACTATTAAAAATTTCTGTTTGAAATTTAATAGGAAAGTGTGTGAAGCAAAACAACATATACTTTTTGTATATTAAAATTTAACGATTCAAATGATTGAATATTAATATACGCAGTTTAAAAAAATTCAAAACCATTATCAAATTTAATATTCAAAAAATACATTAAATTTCACATATAAAATTATTCTTAATGTGAAAATTAATATACGCTATTACATATTAAGTATATCTTTTGCAAAATGGTTCCATACGCATACTTTGTCGTTGTTATAGGTCAAAGAAGGGTTGGACTTGAAAAAAAAAAAAATCCTGCACGGATTACTCGATAGGATTTTGTTCTCCTGGACGGGGTCTCAAACCTGCGACCTGTCTAACCTATCCTACTTATCTTCCTAACACGCTACCCACTACGCTATCAACTGCTCATGAACTTTCGTAATTCATATCATGTATTTGACACGCCAGAGAACACTTGATCAGTTGTATGTTGGGAGCTACTCGAGGGATGGTGGTGGTCCCGTCTCTCACCCTTTATTTAGTATAACCATGTCAGTTTTTGGAAGAAATTACAAAATTAAATTTCTATACACATATATTGGATTCAAGGCGAAATTATTAATTTTCCAATGGAATGTATATTAATTTCAATTCCATATATACTCACTTTGTAAATTTCATATGCATTTGTATATTAAATTTAATGATATTTTTTACAGTTTATACGAATCTTGTAACCGGTCTGTTCAATTTTTAAAATTGTTTGCAACTTGGTTACATTATTATTGGAATTTTCAAACGGATTTGAAATTTTTTACATTTTTATTTGAATTTCAAGATAATTGAAAAATTTCAAATCAAAATGTTTGAAATTTTATAACACATTCTTGTAAACTTCATACATCGTGCTGTAATTTTAAATTACGGTAATGAAAATTCAAACACAGTTACTTAAAACTCATAGAATTCACAATTTGTTTTGAAGTTTCAAGATAGTCTTACGAATTTAATACAAAAATATTAATACAGAGTGATGGTTATTGAAAATTCAGTACTCTTTTTTTTTTATTCTGAGAGCTTCATACAAAATTTCAAGTTTTTATATATTTTTTTTTTACTTTTTTATTTGTGTGTTCCAACGTAAATACATAATAAATTTGTGTGTTGATACGTAAAAACCCTTGCGGGTTTTTACGTATCAACCCACAAAACCCTTAAAAGGTAAAAACCCTTGGGGGTTTTTACGTATCAACCCTTCCCGTTTTATCCCTCCTATAACTTCCTGCCCGCACTTCGCTGAGCTAATCTAACTTCCATAGAATCCGCAGCTGCTATTTAGCTACACTGCACATATATGTACTACACGGCATTTGTCGTGGACATGGGGAAACTGCGGAAAATCCATGCCGATACAGACGGCCTTATTTTTACTGAGTTTCCGATATGTTACCATCCGAATCTCAGTAAAACTGCCTCCCGCTCGGTCAAGTTTTTATATATCAATTTCAATTTCATTACCAGGGTTTGTAAATTTCATCATTTTTTGTATCTCAAATTTCAGGATATTTTTTACAGTGCACGTTAATCATGATGAATCATGTCAAACGTATATTCATGTATTCAAATGTCCATAATTTCTCTTCAATAAAATTAACAAAATATTCATGATGAAATTATTAATAAAGACATCCCAATAAGTTTTATTCGGTCAGACCCATATTTATATGACTCGTATTAATACTTGGACAATTTTCCAAATTATTAATATACATATATATTTTTTGACCATATCGATTCATGCGCCGTGTATTATCATGTAATGGGCCAACCGGTATGGAAACTTCGAGTGAGTAGTTGCCGTTTAATACTTTCACATAGCGTGTACTGTTAATATCATACGAGAAACAATGGACGTATTTTACACATATGGTGCTTTATGTACAAGCAGAGTGTTCCGAGTGTGCTCCTGGGCCATAATATGCTGTTGCAGGCAACATACGTCAGGTACACGGGCATTTATCGTCAAAGTTTGCTCTGTTCTCTTTCTCTGTGTTGGATTTTATTGTCATCGTTTACCCACGTGGAAAGCGCAACAATGAAGCTCAACTACCAACAAATGTACAATATCGACTGTTAACGAACGAAAGGGCGTAACGCACGTCAGTTCTCTCGTTAAATAATGCGGATTATACGGCTTTTTGTTTCCTATAGCAGTTGATATGTGCATGCGTATACGTTGAAATGCTTTATGAAATTTCACATGTGTGCAAGCCAAGCGTAAAATATCAGGTTATGGTAGAATTTCCAGTAACAGCAATATAACCAAACGTATCTATACAATGGACGGCAATTGTATCGAGGTATATATATATGCGTGTATGTTCATGTATATTCATGTGTGATGGGTATTCGCACGCAAGCCGATTACGGTCATTCGGAAAATGTATTCTACCAGCACTACGGACTATACTTTGACACTGTTGGAAGAGCCCAGGGTAGTTATACCATACCGAGTATTCATGTTTCATTCGAGAGGGAGAGTAACGAGTGCACGAGCGATACGCGGAATGGGCTGGAGAAAAAAAATAATGGCAAAGGACGTGAGATTGCAGGAGTGACGATTTTTTTTTTCCACGGAATTCATAAAAATTCATTATATACTTTAAAATTCCATTTCCACAATTATACTTGACGCAAAATGGCAACCTCGAAAAATCATAAGAACCACGAAAAATTGCATCAAATTGAAAAATTAATCAAAAGAGCAATTGCGCAGTTTTCGAGCCATGTACCATACTCGATTGCAACCCTTTAACAAATTCTTCTCGATCGAATAAATTCGCGAATTCTATCGGATTTCTCAGACTCTTGCGTCGGCAAAAACTTTCGACGTGCCTCTGGTGCGGACCTCTTCCGGGGTTTCGGTCCATCGAGAAATGATAAATCGTTCGTGAAACTCATCCATCATTGTCATAAGCAGAGAGAGAGAGAGAGAGAGAGAGAGAGAGAGAGAGAGAGAGAGAGAGAGAGAGAGAGAGAGAGAGAGAGAGAGAGAGAGGCACCGCGAGAATGGGGCGCGCGAGAGAAAAGGGAGAGAAAAGTGTGTGGCTGCGATCTCGACGAGAGCGCGAGAGTTTTCGTGATGGGGCCTTCGTGATATGTACGCGTATATAACCGAAAGAGGGCAAAAGATAACGGTTGGGGATATATCCGAAGAACTCGTATAAGCGACACGATCGCGCGCTTCTCGCGTTGTGTTTTCCTGGGCGGCGTTGAGCCGATGCCAACGCATTATTATCTGCTGATGCTGCGAGAAAGCCGCGCGATATCTCTCGCTCACTCACCGAGAGAGATAATTACCGCAAGGCGCCTCTCCGGCAATCCAACCAAGGATTATAACGGCCCATACGTCGCCTGCTCTGCTTTAATTCCCTCTGTTCATTTCAGTATATCCTGCGGCTTTTCGCTTTCCGGAGAATTATCTCATTTTGGATTCGACGATTCATCAGAAAATGAGCATTATTCGTTTTGGATGAACGAAAAAATGATTAAAAATTGATCCGCGACGTGTAATATTGAGATTAAATAAGGTGTAATTAATGATCGAACGAAACATTATTGTTGATTCTTCGGCGCGCGGGTTGTTCTCTTTTGTGTGAAATGAAAACGAGTACGCGTCAGACTTATATTACGATTATTGCTGCGAAATATCTAGGAAGAGACTGTGAAGAAGAAAATGGAAAGAAAGTCGTTAAGACGAGGATGAAACCGCGCGGCAAAAGAGCCTGAGAGGCGCTCTATTCTCGTCGCGTACTCTCTCGCGGTTTACTATATACGCGCGCGTATGCGCTCTTTCATCGGGTCACGGATTAACGAGCAGACGCAGAGACGAGTCTGGTATACACGTGATACTTATACTGCACATTACATATATATATATATATATATATATACGACTTGTAGTACACCCTCTATATGTAATATGTACATACAGCGACGAGGCGTCTCCTCGATGGTCTCTGCTTATAGTTTATATCATGTTGTGTTGTGAGTGGTTAGTATTAATTTTATAAATAGAAATTACGAGGAGCTATGAGCATTTGAACATGCATGTGTAAAAACATTCAGGCATGATTTGAAAACAGAATTAACGTACATTAAACGTTAATTGATCATTCGAAAGTTGAATGAGATATTACTCGGCTCGGTAAATTCTTCCCGCCGTGCATGAAGGACTTGTCATTCATGCTACGATATGGATTATCCAAGAGCTTTCATCATTATACTGTACTGATTGATGTTTGTTTAAGGGGGGGGGGGGGGGTAGGGTTTTGAGGGTTCAAAAAAAGTGATTTTTTTTTATTGCATATTATGAAAGTATAGTAACTCAAGAATGTTATCTGTTAATAGGAAGTCAATGATTCTATGTGAGTAAAATAAAAAATAAATAGCTTACTAAGTTTTATCAGGGTCTTTTCGCTACGAAAAACTTTAAACGCGTTTTTCTCAAATCGATGTTTTTTGAGTCGGTGCACTCTGTATCTCAAAATCTATTCAACCGATCGTTCTCAAATTTTTTACAGTATTTCCTTACAT
This sequence comes from Rhorus exstirpatorius, assembly GCA_963564615.1. Lineage (NCBI taxonomy): Eukaryota > Metazoa > Arthropoda > Insecta > Hymenoptera > Ichneumonidae > Rhorus > Rhorus exstirpatorius. The sequence goes on from OY751313.1 coordinate 6,985,911, forward strand.
AATTTATGAGGTAACCCTGTTGAGATTTTTTCGTTTTTGATTTTATTTTTTTTATTATTAACAACAATAGTCATGAATTTAGGCCAAAAATCGGTATTTTCACTTTCAAGTCTTGTAAAAAGTTCAAAAATTTAAAAAAAATGGAAAAACTCGACAGAGATACCTAGAGGGACATAAAAATTAAAGGAAAAACTTTGGTTATTTCATTTCAAATGATCCAGTGCTGAGGTATGACGTGCACCGCAAAATGTATTTTTTCTGAGGCGCCTGCGAAGAATTGCTGCCATTCGGTCAATTTTCAATATTTTTCAACCAATATTTCACAGAATATAGTTCAATTACTACTCTTTAATGTACAATAATCAGAAATAAATTTACTTTCACCGTACGCCCAAAAAAAAATCTGTAAAAACCTGTTTTTTTCTGCCTTCAAAACCCTACCCCCCCCCCCCCCCCTTAAGAAAATTGATGAATCCTGGACGTCCTGGTCGAACTTGTATCTATATTGGATTTAAATTCTGCCACGGATCTTTCGATTTTTTTTTTTTTTTTTTCGTATGAAAAACAAAAACGATTCGAATTTGCGACAGATTTTTCGTGTTTACCATATAGCGAACGCTTCGGAGTTTTCGGCATTACGCACTGGAAAACAATATAATACGATATAGCCGTATCACGGATCTCTTATATATATATATATATATGCGTATATATCGTTCACTTGCGAACGAGACGATGAGAGGCGAAGAGCCGGAGGGTGCTTCGGAGCTTCCGTGAGCGCTCTCGGCGTTTTTACTTCATTTATCAGAGGGCGAACAATGATGAAGGGCGGGAAATATGGCTGCCGCGCACTTGGCTGAGCTTCGTGCATCATCGCGGTTTAGGGATTATATATAGGTGAGATGGGTTCTGTGTACAATGAAAGCTCTGCGAGGCGAGTTCTGATGAGGAGCCGAGGATTTTCAGAGCTAACGCGGGAGAGCCTGGATTATAATGGATATATAGATAGGGGGATGATGAGAAAAATAAAAAGATAATAATAAAAAGACGCGAAGATAAAATTGAACGAATTTGTTCAACTGCACTTCAACTTTCTTCCCTGAGGATTTATTTTTTGATACATTCGATAATCACTTTAATTACTGATCGCTAACAAAATTTTTTAGGTCTCTCTGCTTCGATTTCGGTTGGTCGTAATTTTTTGGTTAACGGCTGCTTAGTTTTTCGGATGCATTATCGTCGAAGGTCCGTATCGTATTTCACGATACTTCACCGGCTGCTACGTTAACCCTTGAATCAACGACGTATACATAATTGGATCACAATTAGAAATGGCGGATTTTGAATTCAATATAAAAACTGAACATTGCCACGAGAAATTAGATCTACTATTGCCTGAATCACTATATATTACTGTATAACATTAACTTTGGATTAAACTTCAATGAGTTCGTGAAATGAATTTTGTCATTCGAATAAACTGAAAGAAGAATTGGCAAAGAACGAAAGTGTATGAGGTGCTAAAAAAAAAAGTAATCGCGGGGTAGGGATATATCGCGACTCTGCCTATCATGATAAAAGAGAGAAAAGATGGAGAAAAAGGAGCTACGGAATTGCGATAATTTGCGAGAAGTGATACGCGAAATCGAGTCCTCGATTAAGGTACCTCCGAGTCCACTCCGCTATACGTTGGCAGAGGGGGTGAGAAAAATTCGTGGTCCGGGACTTTTTTCAATTAAATTCGAAAGTTGGTGAAGCCCTGGCAAGAGATTGGAATGGGAAGAGAGAAGCTGAGGCTGAAAGAGTAAGGGAATCGGACAGTAGACTACTGGCTGTGGTGCTGAATGAGAGGTGGTGAAAAGGAATTGGAAAGAAGAAAAAGGTTGAGGAAAAGAGAGGAAGGGAGGGAGAAAGATCGAAAAGGATATAAAGCAGCTCGAATCGAGAGCGCTTTCGCTCTTTCGTTTTTCCATCTTACTTCACCTTCGTCTTTACATTCGCTTTTTCGCAATACAAACACACCCTTGCCTGTTGTGCACAGAGTCGTTTTTCTCCGTTAGACTATCAACCCTTATCGCTCTCCACGGGGGAACTGTTTGACCGAATCGTTCGATAAAGGAACCATCCCAGCCATCACCACCACTTATATATAAATATATTTTTCGTGCCCCTTTTGTCTCGATTTAAAAGTAGCCAGGGCGCTTCCCTCGCACTCCCTCTTCGACGATGGACCTCTCCATCGGCACAACTTCACTTCCCCCCCACCCCTCACTTCCTGGGTGTTTTGCCCTATATGCCTCGTTCAATCCTTCTTACGCGAGAGTACGGGTTCTCGAAGAGTTTCTTAAAAGGGTTTGAACGATAGTCCTAGCCCGGGAGCCAGCGACCTATTTTTGTCAATCATTTCCTCTCGGCTGATAATTTGTTAGATGATTAAGATAGTTGTGTCTTGAACCCTAGCGATCGTCAGCTGCGCGACCGTGGGTGGGTTGGGCGTTGGCGGCCTCCCACGCACGTAAAAAAAAAATATGTTTTCAATCATTTCCTCCCGGTTGAAAATTTGTGAGATTATAGTTGGCATAATACTTATTTGAAAAAAAAAAGTCAGCTGGCTATAACGCGGTGGATTATACGTCAGCTGCTCATACGAACATGAAAAAAAAAAAAAAAATTTCAATCATTTCCTCCCGGCTGAAAATTTGACAGATGATAGTTTATATGCTACTTTGAATAAAAAAAGAAGTCAGCTGGCTGTATGTCGGGGGAAAGATCGTCAGCTGACGCAGTGAAAGTGTCGCGCGGCAAGGTAGTGTGAGCGCCGCTCGCCTATTTACAGCCCAGTCAATAGGTAGTTTTGAGGTGAAAAAAATAAGGAACATGGGATATTTTCAGGACTGGTAGGGGGGTGTCTCCTGAGTATAAATCCAGATTGGTGACCTCTTATCGCTATCAGGGTCGCCGCCATCTTGGAAAACGCGTTTCGCTCTATATCTCGCGAACCGTCTACTTTACGACAAAATGTGCAGACACCTTTTTTATACATAATACAATTCTCCATCTTTTTTGCTGATAACTTTTTTACGTAACATCAATATTTTCCAAGTTATAACACTTACAAAACTATTTCTCCGAATATCTCCCTGAGCGTTTATTATTTCACGAAAGAACTAATTATCAAACTTGTAGAGCATCAAATTCTCGACATTTTTTAACTCAACCTTTTTTTCCTATCATTGAAACCTTCAAAGATATACTGCCTTTATTGCGCGAGGCACCGCGAAATCTCCACAAAACCCGCACAATAACGGTTGACGCAGGTACCCAGTGAACACGTTATATTGCGGCAATATAACATGGAAGTTACAGGTAATGTCACAATGTTATTTTTGTGATACATAGCTGTTATATAACGTGGAAGTAACATGTTATGTACCATATGTTATATGCTGGTTACATAACTGGTATGTAACGTTTTGACGTTACAGTAATGTAATAGAGTTTTGTAGCCGTTACGTAACATGTTTGAAACAATGTGAGTGTACCTTGGTGATATTTATGTAACGTTAATGGGGTGTACCTTAGTAACGTTACGGTAATGTAACATTACTCTGTTACGGTTACATAACATGCTTATAACAATGTTAGTGTACCTTTGGTCATATTTATGTAACGTTAATGGGGTGTACCGTAGTAACATTACAGTAATGTAACATGACTTTGTAATGTTTACGTAACATGCTTATAATAATGTGACCCTGGAGAAAATAGGGTGTGCAAAGACAATAATACAAAATACAATAATACAATAATACAAATGACAATAATACGGCGGTCTTCATTCAGGTAAATGCTGTAATAAATGATTATACTTTCTCGCTATTTTTTATATTAACGTTAAATGATATCCATTGCTTATCGAGCGCGTTTTGTGAAGATTTTGCGGCGCCTCGCGCAATAAACGCGGTATATCTTTGAAGGTATTAATGATAGGAAAGAAAGATCAAATTAAAAAATGTTGGGAATTTGATGCTCTACAAGTTTGATAATAAGTATTTTCGCGAAATAATAAACGCTCAGGGAGATATTTGGATAAATAGTTTTGGAATTAGTATAACTTGGAAAATATTGATGTTACGTAAAAAAGTTATGGGCAAAAAAGATGGGGAATTTTATTATGTATAAAAAAGGTGTCCGCACATTTTGTCGTAAAGTAGACGGTTCGCGAGATATAGAGCGAAACGCGTTTTCCAAGATGGCGGCGACCCTGATAGCGATAAGAGGTCGCCAATCTGGATTTATACTCAGGAGACACCCCCCTACCAGTCCTGAAAATATCCCATGTTCCTTATTTTTTTCACCTCAAAACTACCTATTGACTGGGCTGTAAATAGGCGAGCGGCGCTCACACTACCTTGCCGCGCGACACTTTCACTGCGTCAGCTGACGATCTTTCCCCCGACATACAGCCAGCTGACTTCTTTTTTTATTCAAAGTAGCATATAAACTATCATCTGTCAAATTTTTAGCCGGGAGGAAATGATTGAAATTTTTTTTTTTTTTTCATGTTCGTATGAGCAGCTGACGTATAATCCACCGCGTTATAGCCAGCTGACTTTTTTTTTTCAAATAAGTATTATGCCAACTATAATCTCACAAATTTTCAACCGGGAGGAAATGATTGAAAACATATTTTTTTTTTACGTGCGTGGGAGGCCGCCAACGCCCAACCCACCCATGGTGCGCGAGCTGACGATCGCTACGGTTTAAGATACAACTATCTTAATCATCTCACGAATTATCGGCTGAGAGGAAATTGGTCGCAAAAATCTGTCGCTGGCTCCCGGACTATCCAGACCCAGACATCAGACGCTTTTATGTACTCTTCACTCCAACAATACACGTATATATATAATATATATATATATATATATATATATACATCCCCAATGCCCCATCGTTTTTCTCTCATCAGCCGCACGTAACAAGGTTTTTTTTTTGGGAACCCCTGCAGCACTGCGTTAAAGGAAATGCTGAATTTTCGAAAATTCGTTTTAACAGGGTGTTACGCATCAATCGACAATAATGATGATGTATATGACCTGCACTACAGCGTGTATAACCATTAACGGAAAACTGTGTAGAAATTTCTCTGAGTGTATCAGAAATCATTATTAGTTGACAGCAAATCGCTGTAATAATTATTATACATGCATGACGGTTGATTAAGGTAACCCTCGTGCAAATGCGTTTATAATGAGAATTTGTTGAAGTTTATAGTGAGCGAAGAGAATGCTAGTACCCAACTTCTCGTGAAATTTGAAGCAGATTCACCGTACCCAACTCGAGATATTCAATGTCAAAGTTAGCAAACATATTACGTGTAGAGCAAATAAACAGCATTCCTGTACCCTGATACTAGCACGGTTTTTTAAATATTACAACTAAACGCGTAACCAGATTTTGATTTAAAAAATTGTAAACGGGAGAGGACTGTTCTTCATACATGTTAGGAAAAAAGAACAAAATTATTAACCGTTTCGTTTACGAACGACGATCACAAAAACAATGCAATATGAATGGAAAATCGACGCCCAAGCTGCATATTCTATGGTGTGAATGTATCTGAATATGCACGGTTCCATGTTGTGTAACAGCCATTTCTGTACAGACTCGATCAAAAGTTCGCTGCATATGTCCACTATAGGGCCGTGTATATTTTATCATGTGGTATACATAGGAAACATTCTCGCACTATTGTAGCACGAGGACTACCCTAACCGATAAAGTCTGTCATCAAATTTTTTTCAGACACAGAGAAGTCAAATTATCTCGTACATGAATTCTACAATCCTCCCGAAATCTCAAAGCTGCTTCGAATAAAATAGATAGAAAAACTTTTCACGGGAGCTTTCACGATTACGATGAACGTTTAACGAAACCGATTTTGTGCCTCTAATGATTTCGATGAACAATGCGATTCTCCCCCATAGCTCTTGAATTCATGCGTATTGTCCCCCTCCCCCCCCTCGCCCCATCAATTACGAGATTCTATTGCTTTCTGTTCTCCCTCTATTTCTTTTATTTCACCTTTCGTGAATCCCTTTTAAGCTCGTGCGAAGAGATTTTTCAATAATTCCAACTGAATATCCGAGAATCGTTGTTCCCTTTCACAGTTGGCAGCGAGAGGATTCACCGAATCTCTTTCTCTCTCTCTCACTCTCTATCTCTTTCTGGGCGATTCTTTCCAGCCCTTCAGTTGATGCCTTTTGCCAACGGGAGTGAGGAAGCGTTAATAATAATGAGAAAACTTGAAGGCGAGAGCACACATTCGTATATTAGTATAGCAGATTTCGCGTGAACATGGTAGACAGGCCAAGGGAGAAAGAGAGAGAAAGTGGGAGGCAAAGAGGTCACGAAGAGAGAAAGGAGAGAAACTACGGAATATTGCTCAAGCTATATATACGCATCCCATGACAAATTACGCCCCGGGGTTTCATTGTTGTTCTTCTTGGTTCTTGGCTCTTCACCTCCCCCCCCCCCCTTCTCGCTCTTACTCGCTTTCTCTCTTTATTTCTCTCCCTCGCGTTTGCTCCTTATTTCCTCGTACGCGACGTACGTACCCTCCGAAGAAGGTGCAAGCTGCGCTTCTCTGACTCTCCGCTATTATGCGTTTCGCGACTTCTCATACCCACTATATGTGAGGAACTTTCCCTACGTTTTCTACTCTGTACCCGTCTCTTTCTCGTTTTAGTCTCTGGGATCTGATCGGACATTTTCTCCATTTCTCGACGAAAGTACGAGAGAGGCTAATTAATATTTGCCCACGGTCGGGTCAGTGCACGGCCACCGGTTGCTCCGACGGCGTCTCTTTCGTTTCTTATTTTCACCCTTGTTTCATCTCTCCCGTAAGCCACCCACGAGTTCCTCGGCAAAGTTAAACTTGTCGGATAATACTCGCGCATATGTATAGTTGAATCTTCCCCATTTCTTCCAACTATAAAGGCTCTCTCTCTATATCTCTCTCTCTCTCTCTCGTTCTCACTCTAGCCAGCGGAAGATATTGGTACAACTTTTACCGCAGAGATTAAAAGATGTGGCGCACGGTTAAGGTTCACCATGTATTTTTCTTCTTCTTTTTTTCGCCCCCTTTAACTCAATATTTGTAAATATTCTTTCAGATTTGTGTTTTTAATAAGTAGAAAGAAACTCGTGAAGATATGAAACATTACTTCTTGCGGACGATAGAGAATTAGAATGTCGAGGGAATTTCTTTTGCTAAACTGGAATTTTCCATTCGTTTGCTTTTGAAAAAATATATATTTTTTTTTTCATGAATATGAGAAAAGGTATTTTTAATATACGTGGAAAGAAACTCGGAAAAATATTGAAAATGAATTTTCGCCGTACGAAGAATGGAAAAAACTTTTGTACCTTTAAAAATAAAATTAAACAAATAAAACAATTTCAGAGCTAATTTATACTGAAATTTTTCTTTTAAAGTGTACAATTTTTTTATTATTGGAAAAATAAACTATTATTCAACATCTATTGAAAGTAAAATTCATGCTTTACAAAATAATTCATGTACACTTTTTTTATAAGACTTATAGTTCCGCTGCAATATTCAAAAATAGGTCAAATTTACGGTAAATCTAACTTTGATCTCAAATAAGTTTTAAATGAGTGAATTTATCAGAAAACAATAAGAGACCTTTTTTAAAGAGCGTTAAATTCTCTACAAAAAATATATGTATGAATTTTCTGTACGACGCATCGTTAGCTAGTTATAAAAATCAGAAGTCGAGCAAAAACCATTTTTCTCATGTTATTCTTATGGAAAATAGAAAAGTACGATGCGCAATCTCTTAATGTTAATATTAAGAGCTCAAATTTTAAAAGACGTATTTTTATACCTAAATGGAATTTTTGAGCCTGTTTCGAAGAAATTTTTTTTTTTTTAACATCCTAATATATCGTAAGTGACTATCGTAAGTGAAGCTGATGCTCGAGATATAAATGGAGTCCTTATCGAAGCACTCTCCTGGTCCCCTTTCCATTTTTTCCTTTTTCCTTGGGCAAAGTGTATCTACGGAGTCGGGAGGGGATATACGCCGTCCCGAAAGAATAAAAAGGATCGCGAGGGACACAGCGGAAAGATAAAAGAGAGAAAGAGAATAGGCACCTATTTCTTTCGCTCTTTTATCTTTTTTATTTTTTTGTTTTTTGAGACTCTTCCTCTGTGCGCCTGCAGGACTACGGACGTATAGAACATAAAGGGGGTTTGGTTAACTCTCTCGTTCTCTCTGGATGTTCTCCAGTGGCCTCTGCAACGCCACCTTCGGTATATCTCTTTTTGACAAGCTGATGTAGCGAATGAAAGAGCGAGAAGAAATACGAGAGAGTCTGACCAAACAAGAGGAGCAAAGATACGGGGGGAACTAAAACGAATGAGAAAGAGAGAGGTAACCAGTGTATTCGGCGCTTATACCACTCGTATATCTCGAAAATTGGATTCTTCGGAGATTCGAACGGTGATAAATTCTCTCACGCGTAACCCACAAGAGAAGTGTACACGCCTCCACTTCTCTCTCTCTCTCTCTCTCTCTCTCTCTCTCTCTCTCTCTCTCTCTCTCTCTCACTCTCTGTCGTATTTCTACGTTTGGTTCCATTTCGACTTTTTTTTTTCGGCTTTTGTCCCCTCTCTAAAAAATCCTCCCTCGGTCCATATATGCCAGTTGCAGACTCGCTCATATGCAGGACGAACGATCGGGAGATAAAACTTGTTACTCGGTATTTAGCGGAGATAATGCAACGAAATTGGACCAGGTAACTTTTGTTAACGATTTTTCATGAAAATTATGAAGAAACGAGAAATTATACATTTACGATGAATTTGAATATTAAATTTACGATGAATTCTTTGGAATATTAATTAAGAAATAATTTTCATAACGAGAAAAAAAAAAAAATCGAAAGGGTTCATCATGGAGAAAAGGAAAGACCGCGAGGATCGGTTGAAAATTTCTCTCGGAAATTCTATATCGGACGATCGCAAAAAAGGAACCGCGGCGCAGTTGAGCCTAACAAGTCGAATTTCCGGTGAGCTCTCATCGTTCAATCTTATATACACACGCGAAAGAGCTCGGCAAGTGGATGAATATGGTGTTTGGACGGACCGTCGGGAAATCGCTGCAGAATCGCCCCTAACTCTCTCTCTCTCTCTCTCTCTCTCTCTCTCTCTCTCTCTCTCTCTCTCTCTCTCTCTGCGGGTTCAAACGCTACACTGTGAGTTTGGCGAGAGGCGCAATAACTTTTCTGCCATAAATTTCCGGGCGATAAATCGCAGCGGGTCCCGAACGGGGTGGTTGAGCTACAGCCATGAGAGAGGGATGAAAAAGCTGAGGGTAGTAGTAGAAAGAGAAAAAGAGAGAAAGAGAGAAAGAGAGAGAGAGAGAGAGAGAGAGAATCGAAACGTTCTCTCTATATTTCTCTTTCTTTCCCTCTTTCGAGAGGGACCTCCTCTCTCGCGACGAGCGCAATTAACACGACGACGCTAGGTACATAAACTCTCTGCGTTCCCTCACTCGCTCTCGGTCACTGCGTAATTTCGTTTTCGTCTGTACTACATACACACATATATAATACATATAGAATTTTCGTTCTTACGCTATAGTCACGTGGCAATAAAAATATTGCACAATAATATATTATTTTTGTACGATAAATCGAAATTAATTAATTTTTCCGGAATTGCTAATAAATCACGAAAAATATGAGAAAGTGCGAGGCCATGACAATGTTGCACGAAACTTTTTAAAATTCTTTTCTCCTGCTATGAGCCTGTGTACTGATCGTTACTATTTTTTCCCCTATATAAAAAAACATATTCTTTATCTAGATCCCTATATAATCTTTGGGTTTCTTGTTAAAACTTGTGCAAGCAATTTTTTTTCAACTGCAGCACACTCGATTGACCTATCTCTGTATCGCCGAAGCTTTCTCAAATAATGGCCCCCAAAAAGAAAATTCTGCCGTCTATGTCACAGTTGATATATTTGTTTCGTACATTTCTCGTGTGCTCGCTTTCTGTTTTTTTTTTTTTTCTTTTTCCTTGAGCAGCAAAACCATCTCCGAAACACAAAGTTTTCCCATCTGGTGTCCAACGGTCTCGAGAGTAGACCGTGCAAGACTAAGGCGACTTTTCTTTGCTTTCGCAGACTTTTCGCGATGTCATGAATATATATATATACATGTATATACAGGTGTACAGGTAAGTGTAGGCAGTCACCCCCCTTCGGATACAAAGATCACAAAGTGACGAAGCAAGAGCAAATAAAAAGCGAGCGATAGGCAAAGAACGAAAGAGCCAGAATATGATATGCTATATTTTGTGTGAGTGCGTGTGGGTGTGTGTATGTGTGTAGAGATAAGTACACAGGAACGGAAATATTTCAAGCAAAAACGAGAGACAAAAAAAGAAATGAATTCACGTGTCTCGTTGAAAGTAGAATGGAAAGTGACTAAACGACGAAGAAGGTTGAAAGAGAAACGAGAAAGAGAGAGAGCGAGTGAGTATAGGGGGAAAAATGATTATATATACTTTGTCGTTACATTGATTGCCAAGCACAGGGAAACCGCCCTTTTGTGCAGAGCTTTCGCCTTCGTTAAAATTATATATCGATTTTGCTTTCAGCGCGGAGGCTCTCTCCGTATGTCAAGAGAAAATGAACCGAGATCGTGAAAAGAAAAAAAAGAGTCCCCCGAGGAACTGTCGGGCGAACGTCGACGTTGAAGAATGAATTTTTAATTAAAGAAAAATAATGTCTTTCGAATTATTATCATTATTATAATATTACGTAGGCGTGTAACTGACGTTTACAATCGTTGCAATTATAATCGAACAGGCAGTTCTATGTTGATTGACGATTTGGCGAATTGAAACGAAAAAAAAGCTGAAATATATACTGAATAAAGAAAATAATTAAATCGGTGTATTTTAATCAAAACGATATTTGCAATATTCCAATTAATGATGCCATCGCGTTGAAGAGAAAAAAAAAAACCTTTCCCAATCAATGACGCACCAGAGATTATTTATTGGCGACATTATTGATCGAACCTCGCTCTTGTCCTCAATTCTGGAATTAAGGACAAACCCGATACACTTTTCTCGACACACTTTTATTTTCAATCGACCACCCATGTGTTTGTTTACACCGAGGGGGCGTTGAGGGGTTTTTTGGGCTGCTATACTCACGCGATCGTGAACGAGGTCTTCGTCGATGTCAAGAGGAAGATAGGGAGGGAGAGAGAGAGAGAGAGAGAGAGAGAGGAGAAGAGAGAGAGAGAGAGAGAGAGAGAGAGAGAGAGAGAGAGAGAGAGAGAGAGAGAGAGAGAGAGAGAGAGAGAGAGAGAGAGAGAGAGAGAGAGAGAAATGAGTTATAAGAGTGTTGGATGAGAGGGTTCGCGAGGGTTGAGAAAAAGAATGCACTCGCAGATGCTATCGTATGTTCTCTATCGTTGCCTCTCTCTCTCTCTCTCTCTCTCTCACTCTCACTCACTCTCCTTATTGTTCTTCAAAAACCTTTTTCCAACCCTTAACTCTCAACTCTATACTTTTTTTTCTTCTTTCTTTCTTGCTCACTTTGATCGATACACAACAGGGATAAAAAGGGTCAAGTGGAAAGAGACCCTTTGATGCAGAATTCTCGGGTTATCAGGTGTATAGCATCGCGAGACTCGTATAGAAGAGAACCATTGCACCATTTGACAAAAAATAAATCCATAAGTCTGCAGATCGAAGAATTTAATGAATTGAAAATAATAAATAGTGATCACATACTGATGTTAATTAGGAAATTTATCACGAAAATTTGTATAATGGATTTTAATTTTTCTTTTAAACTTGCTTCAAGTGCGAAAGAAACGTTTTTTCGGAGTGTCATACGATGGTGACTGTTGTATGGAACAATTTACAAGTGACTTTTTTTTCGTTTAGCACAAGTAGTCCAGTAGGTTCATAATGCAATCTTCTACGTAATTGATTTTGCTTTTGGAAAAGGTTCAGGGATGTCCCCTGAGTGTAAATTCAAGTTGGCGGAACGCGCGGGGGTCAAGCTTCAGCTGGGAAAATACGTTTTATCAAATATCTCGTGAACCGTGCATCGTATGACAAAAATAGCAGAGACCCTTTTTTTTAGATAATTAAATTCTCTACAACTTTTATTTGAAACTTTTTTTTGCGTAGTGGATGGTTTTTTATTTACAGCGCGGCAAACTTTTCCAAACATCACCATTTTTACTGTTACATGAACCGTTAACTATATTTGTATTTAGCAATGTTTGGAAAAGTTTGCCGCACTATAAATAAAAAACCATGCTCTATACAGAAAAAAATTGTCAATAAAAGTTGTAGAGAATGTTATTATCTACAAAAAAATGCTTGAATATTTTTGTCGTACGATGCACGGTTCACGAGATATTTGTTAAAACGTGTTTTCCAATATAGCAGCTGGAGCTCGACCCCCCAGCGTCCCGCCAACTTGAATTTTTACAGTCAGGGGACACCCCTGAACCTTTTCCAAAAGCAAAATCAATTCTGTAGAAGATTTAAGAAAAAATTGGCTGGAATGACTGGACTAAAGTGGCAAAGTTGCACGGCATGTATTTTATCCTATTGATAAAACATTCATTAAATGGTGCACTTGAGAACATTGATCTCTTTTGTACATCTGCAAGTAACACTCTCGCGAGTTTACTATAAACTCTCCCTGCCGATGACACGCCCTTCGCTGTCCCTGCCACACGTTCTCCAGTGGCAATTTAACCGATAATTTACGCGATCTGTGCTCGTGTCGTCATATAATACCATACATACATATCTATATGTGTGTGTGTAGGTGAATTATCTCCCAAATGACGAACAACTATCGAGTAAGTTGTGATATCTCTACACGTGGATTGTATATAATACGAGTACATTTATTGAATGTACAGAGAGAGGACGACGTAACAACTGCTCTCCCGATGACGGAAAGCTCCATTTGGCATATTATATCGATGAATACATCTTTAATGTCCCTTTCTATCATCGCTAAACGTCTATACGAACACTCGTTTCGGGGATATTCGATGCACGCGTACTCTCGTATTTAATAAAAATAAAAAAGTTCATGCCATTGATAAAATATTCGACCTGACAATGCTGGGAATCGTCACTTTTATGAGAAAGATAAATATAATTTTCGATAAAAGTCGGCATTTACAGATTTTTTTTAACTGATTTTCGGATTGGACAAAAAAATTCTTACCCAAAAAAAACATTGAGTTGAGATTTTGTTTGTGACCTCGAGGCAATGTCATTTATGCATGCGTGTTTAATAATCATTCTTTCATAACGAATATCAATATTTTTTTAACTATTCGGAATTATTTCGTTGGAAAAGGGATTTTAAATATATTTTTCTTCGTGTCAAACTTCATTTTAATGGCGCAATAGAATGGGAATAAGAAGAAGAAAAAAATCTTCAAGATCAGATGATAGGGTGACTGAACCAGTGAATGAACACCTACCAGTGAATGAACAGGCTTAGTATTTTAATTAAACGGCAGAGATATGATTCTATTATTATGAAGAATTTTGTATTCATAATGAAGTGAAAATTCTGAGAAAACATCTAGTAGTGATATTATTTGACGCTGTGAAAGATTTGCGATGCTATGGATTTTTTTTCGTACTTGGGGCGCATATTCATAAGAGACAGCCATGTTGTTATAACCATCTGACTGTGCATCGAATACCAGAATATTCCATATCACCTCGATAAATCTTTTAAAAAGATATGCAATAATTTTTTCAACGTTATACATTGCTAAGCTTCAATTATATTAATGAATTTTTTGTCAAAAACCCAATATTGTTTGCGATATATGGCCGTTTATTCACTGGTCCAGCTTTTTAACCTATTTCCAGTGATTGAACGAGCGTTGAAAAGGCTTTTCATAACCTCAAAACGCACGAGTATGCGTACGCATCTCTGGTTCCATTGTACGTTCATTCACTGGAAAGATAAGAGTTCATTCATTGGAATTTTTGTTCATTCACTGGGAACTTGGTAATTTCGTTCATTATAATTTTTTTTTTACAAAATCCTTGCGAACAGGGCACTTCGAATATTTTTTTTAATATTCTGTGAACATTGTTCTATAAGATCTAATTAGCTCATAAAGAAATTCGTAATAAGTTAAATTATACGGCTTTATCGAAATAGAAAAAAGGCTTATGCGTTCATTCACTGGTTCAGTCACCCTACGGTCACGGTACGGTCACGGGCTTTGAAAAATAGGCAAAAGAGAAGAAGCAGAGAGGAGAGTCAGAAGGCAGGCTAAAAAGAGGAATGGATCTCGAGAAGTTGTTCTCGCGGGTTACCCACGAAATTAATAAATAATACCAGCGGGTCCACCTTTATTGCGCACTCTTTTATTTTTTTTTTTTTCCTCTCCTATCGTGAATCGTGCCTGAGTCGTTATTCTCGCGTATTATATATATAGCAGCAGAGCAAGCAGTGGGTCATAGAAGCGGTGAGCAAAAAGCGTAAAAAAAGGGTCCCCACCGCACGAATATAATATGTCTCGGTCTCTTCCTCGCGAAAAAAAAAAAAAACACGGGGGTTCAAACCCCCCGAGGGTCCGAAAAAGCTCTCGGAGGCTCGAGCGTCAATATTTATCCTGTTTATTTTATTCCAAGCTTTTGGACCCGCTCTCGTTCTCGCAAAATACAAACCTAACGGATTTTCCGTATTCACGAATCGCAAAAGTTATGTCCATCCAGGAGTGAAAGGAGAGAGAGAGAGAGAGAGAGAGAGAGAGAGAGAAAGAGAGGGGGTGTTAATAATTTACCCTCTCACGAAACGCCCTGTTTTGTAAAATTAGTTTTGTTGCGCCGTTTCGCATATATTTGTTTGCCAAACTTTTTTTCTTTTTTTTTTATTTTTCAAACCGAGTGGCACCCTCCGGTAAGCAACGACCCACATCGTTTTTCCTCTTCACCCTTTTTCCTCGCTGCGATAATGCTCTCGCTTTTTATTTTTTGTTCACCGTTCCAAACGCAAAACGCACAAAACGCGCGCGACACTCCCCGGTCAACCCTCGGCGATCGCGCAACAGCTGTGGCACGAGCGGAAAATTATTTTTCTTTCGATTTTTTTCGATTTCAATGTGAAAAAGAATGCTCCGGCTGTGCGCGCGTGTGAGGATTGAAAGAGCGACGAGAGCAAAAATCTTTAAACGCTCTTTTAGAATGTGCAATAACAATTTGAAGCAAAAAAAAACTCCAACACAGTGGATAATTATCCCACTCGCTTTTATTTATTTCATTTAATTTAGTCTTTTTTTTTTTTGTAATAACGAACAATGTCTATGATTTACGAACGAGACGTAGAATTTTTTTTCCCTTCGCTCTGCTTACTCCCTTGCTGCATCCTTGCGTATAATAGTGGAAAGCACGAATGAATGGTCAGAAAAAAGAAAAACGAGAGGCTTTTGCGGGAACAGATCGAAGAAATTAAATGAGGGACGAAGGAGGGAAGGAAAAAGAAGAGAAGAACGATGTCTGGACGTATATATATATATAATATTGAGCAGACGATAAACCTGCCAATCGCAGATGCTTATTGGGCGATCGCGAGGGGAGAAGGTTGGACCTTTTTGGCTTTTTTTTTCTTAGCAACAAGGAAACCGTGAACGTCAACGAGTACACATATATAATATACATATATTTGTCTTTCTCTCGCTTCCTGTTCCATTTGCTGTACACAAGCGCGTGTCTGGCCGCAAAGTGGACGCTCTCTGTGCTCAGCGATAATTGAATTTCCGAGCTTACATTGATTTTTCCGAAACATTATATGTATATGTATATATATATATATATATACACACGGTAAAATGGATATACGGATAAACGACACGTATGCGGTATATTAGTATGAAAAATAAGAGTCGAAGGGCGAAAGAAAAAAAAAAAGGAAATCGATGAATTTTGTGAATTTTTTTTTGTAAAATCGCGTCGTAATATTGAAAAATTCGTACAATAAATTGTTCGGGGAATGAACTTTGTTAAATTTTAGAATTTTTTTTTGTCCATTTCAATACTTTACGTTGACGACTGTTATTTATAAATTCTACATATATACTGCGTTTACGTGCACAAAATTTACTACTTGTTCGTACGGTCATATTATAGGCGTTTACGTGCTACTTGATTTCCATTAAGGAACGTTGCCGTTCGCGTGATCTCGAGCATCACGCGAGAGAAAACAGCGAAAACGTTTAAAAATAGCGTCCTGAGGTAAGAGTGGAAAAAAGGCTGCGGGTAAAAAATTACGAAAAGTGTGAGGGAATGAATCAGGATAAACTCATCATAGCTGCAGTAGCTGCTCTCTAGTTGAGAATCAAAATAGGACAATTGCACGAATACTTCTACCGAACGCGATGGAGAATTTCGGAAAAATAGAGAGCGAAGCATCGACATAACCTCCGAATTCGATCATTCGCTTCGATTTTCGAGCAATCCATGCATGCTTCATTAGATTTTCGAGCAATCGATACGCTGTTTCGTTCCGTAGAATTCTGTTATGGGCCCCGTTTACGTGCTCTATTATTTACGAGATTTAGCTCAAATCTGGCAACTTAATTTTTTTTAACTCAAATATATCTTGTCAGCTAAAACTTTCCACTCGTTTACGTTTCTTTAAATAAATCATAAGTTACGAAAATTAGTGGCTAATGACGCGTAAAACAGTGCACGTAAACATTTGTAATAATTTGGGACTCGTCAAATAATAATATAACCGTTGAGATAACACGCGTGTATGTGAAACAATAACAGCTGCAACAACGAGAAAGACACACTAAAAGCACAATATACACATGAAACATCCATATAAATGGTGTGTTTTTTCGGCTATGTTGAAAATCCATTTCACCGATAGCCCTAGGGCTTTTAATCACGAGAGGCACGAGTTCTTACATTTCTTGTTACCAGTGCTAATATGTGGCTTCGGTTCAAGCACACAGCTTCTACATTATTGGTTTTTCTTATGTAGCCAAACGTGCTTTACAAAGCGCTGTATTTTTGTTTTTTTGTTTTTGTTTTTTTTTTTTTTTTTTTCGAGATTCGCTACTGTTTTCACTGCCTGTAGCCGCAGACAATTTTCGAAACTAAAATTTTCAATTGAGAATTAGGCAGGTACGCTTTTTTACTTCGAAATTGCACTATTCGTTCAAAATTTCCATTTATTATGGCTCTTCAATGATGTACCGGTCATAGAATCATTTCGAAATAGAAATAATTAAAAAAAAAAATACAATCTTTACAACTGACCATGAGGAAGCTGATAAATGTACAGTGAACATAGAAAAATATAATTAGCCATGAATTGAAATAGAAATTGCCCGGTTTCTTGTAAAAATTTTTTGGATCTTTCTACCTGTTCATGCGGCAAGTCAGCAAGAATTGTCTTATTTCAGTTTTACATTGTAGTCCAGTCATTCTAGCCAAAATAGCAGGTTCATAATGCAATCTACAGCATTGATTTTGATTTTGGAAAAGGTTCAGGGGTATCCCCTGAGTGT